>JBBPOE010000287.1:0-33426 GCA_038091295.1 Tylopilus felleus | reverse complement strand
TCGTAGGGTCTTTACTGGATTCCTCTGCGAGGAGACTTTCGAGGGCATCCATGTCGGAGTCGTGTCCGAAACCAAAGAAATGGGCACCTGGTCCCCATCTCTGAAGAAGTTTGAGAGTGTCCATATATGGCATTCTGTCGGTCATGGAGCTTGAGTACCCAACCGTACAAAACGAAGCAAAGCTTACCCAAAAACAACGCTCTTCGTTTGTCCCCGCGCTTCGAGGCAAATGTTGTAAGCCTTCCAAATTGCGGCCATCCCGGTGGAGAAGAGAAACACGTCGTCTTCACTGACGTCCCGAACACCTCGACCGCCGCGTCCAACCTCGATGTCTTGGGCGCCGTTACAGAGACCGACCTGCACCTTGCCCGTTGTAATAGCCCCAGCTATACGCCTGCGAAGGATCTGCTTGGCTAACGCGCCGTCATCGAGACTGGGATCTCCGCCAGATCGTTCCTCGACGTGTGTGCTTTGATTCTTGCTCGACTGGTCAGGAGACGCAGCGGTACCGGACGCCTGGTAGATTTCTCTCACTGATTCTAGGTTTTCTTTGTCTTCGTCGGGTAAAAGGGATAGGCAATGCTCAGCAAACCGAGAGGAGATGCCCAGACCCGTGTATTCCCAGAATTCCATTGCGCAAGGAAATAGGTTGATATGAAAGAAGATGATGTGCAACTCGGCGCATTGAGATGCCTGGGCAGAAGCACCTTCGGGATGGATGGTGTGATGGACATATCTGACGGACGCCGGAATCCCTGCAACGGCGGCTCGGTGGTGTATGAACGTTTCACACTGCCCCGCAATTTTTTTAGAGGGGAATATCATACACATCTCCTCGTCCGTCCCGAATTTTTTCCTGCAGACCCCGCCAAGCTGAGAGGAGGAATCCGGTCAGATCAAGGGAAATTCCTGCAGCCAAGCTTACCCCATAAACAAGCGGATGCGGAAAGAACCGTGGATATCCGTTTTCGAACAATTGCATGATCTCTATCTTTTCCGCCATATACTCGACAACGGTGTGCCAGGTTGGAAAAGAAGAGGAGATGGCATGCTCGGTTGACGGTGGGATTGGCTGTGCAACCTCGGCGGTTCCAAGAGTAGGAGACGTAGCCATTGAGATATAGAGAAAAGCTAGGTGGGGGGGTCAACCAAAGAGTTTGTAGCAACTGGTATATATATGAAAATACCATCCCCGAAAAGTTGTTCGGTTTCCAGTCCACGGTGTTTAGGGCAGTGGCAAAGTTACGTTTCCCAGTCGTATATGGTTTGATACCCGATGATTCGGATCGTAGATCTAGTACCCGTTAAGCGTTGCAAGCGCTTTGCCAGGTTGGCATTATGCCGCAATTTATGCGTCACAGATCTGATTGGTTGTCAACGGGGGAACTACCTGATACTAACCAAAAAAGAAAGAAAGAAAAAAGTCGACAGAACCGTAGTGCCGGGTCGCCGAGTCAATGGCGTAAGTAATCTGTCGATTGCCAGACCCGTGGGTTGCGGTTTGATAATGCTGCGCTCGAATGGCTGGCCCCTCATTGGTGAGAAGCAACGAACAGCAGCTCCAAGAGATTCATCGAACGCCGCTTGACACAAGACTCGGATAGAAGTCCGTTTTTGTGGCTAGCAAAAGTTGTTTCACTCCAACTTCTGGCTAGACATTGACTTACCGTAAAGTGGGTTTACGTAATTATAAAGTCGAACGCCACTAATGATGATGACTAATCAGAAGAGTGTGTGGATTCGGAATTGGACCCGACGGCAGTCTTGTTCTGGTCCACGTATGCAAAACGACATCATGTCGGTGACACTGTGGCTTGTTCTGGTCCCATATATGCAACATGAGTCATGCCAGTGCGATTCAGATTGCATCGAGATGATCCCTTCAACTTCACGCCCAGCATACAAAATCTCAAGTACAGCGCACGGGCCCACGCCCGATTTAGGCCCACCGACAAGCACATTGCGAACCAGCGGCACACAAAAGGGCACGTCGATTGGCGGGCGCAGCTCCAGAGCCTTCTGCTCGTTCCTTCCCTGCTTGCTATCTTGCCTCGTCGAAGAAATAACATACTTCTATAACCTTACTATATACGTGTGCCCGCGAGAGGGCATTCTATTATTTAATATACTGCACAGCTATCGCAGCCTGCCTCTCCGCTCCCATCCACGCGTCCTTCCGGATCCATGAACGCAGACGCGTTCCGCGATAGGCACGAGCATCTTCAAAAAGCTCTATTCTACTGAATGTCTACATTACACTGATTCGCGTCGGAAGAAAAGTGGACTCCTTCCTGCCATACATTGACAGTTTGGATGTCAGAGAAAGAACATACTCCTTGAGCCTCATATGCATCTGCGAGAGGGCATTCTACTGAACGGCCGCTTCCGCAGCCTTGAGTGCCACATCAAAGGCACGTATGATCACGTCCTTGTCTTCCATACCCACGCTCACGCGCACAAGGCCCTCCGGCATCCCATATCGCTCCGCCCATTCGATCTCCTTTGGCCAAGGGTATACGTAGATGGTATATGGCAATGCCAGAGTGAAGTTGGTCCCGATAGTCGGACCCTTGTAGCAGGCCAGTGCATCGTAGAAGGCCTTGGACGCGTCCAACGACGTGAATGCGAGCGATAACAACCCACCATACCCGCCTCCGGGGCGCTTGCATTGCAGGTACTTGGTGGAGTTCGTGTACTTGGGATAAAACACGTCTTGGATGACGGCGGATGGTGCCCCACCTGCAACGGAACGTTCGTGGAGGTATGCACAGGCGGCTTCGGCGTTTTCATCAATGATTCGAACGCGGCGGGCCATGTCGCGTGAATTGCGTTCCATCACCACGGCATCTGATTCATAGTACAGGTCTTCGTAATCAGACAGGTGATTTAGAAGAGTGGCGTAATGACGTCCTTTGGGATTCAAGACGAGACTGGATATCAAGGTGAGCTGTAACTCTCGTCGGGATGAAATCTGGCATACCTCCCACCCATGACATTTGCCGCGCCACTGAAGACCTTCGTCAGGCTCGTGATCACAATATCTGCATACGGCAAGACATCGACGTTGACAAAGTTCCCGAGGGTCTCATCGATGATGAGCAAAAAGTCGTATGTATCTGCCAGTGCTCTCAGGCGTGGAATATCTGTTGATCGTAAAAGTGGATTCGACGGCAACTCAGTGAAGAGGGCGAGAATCGGGGGCTTCGTAGGGTCTTTACTGGATTCCTCTGCGAGGAGACTTTCGAGGGCATCCATGTCGGAGTCGTGTCCGAAACCAAAGAAATGGGCACCTGGTCCCCATCTCTGAAGAAGTTTGAGAGTGTCCATATACGGCATTCTGTCGGTCATGGAGCTTGAGTACCCAACCATATAAAACGGAGCAAAGCTTACCCGAAAACAACGCTTTTCATTTCTCCCCGCGCTCGGATGTAGAGATTGTAAGCCTCCCAAATTGCGGCCATCCCGGTGGGGAAAAGAAACACATCGTCTTCAGTGACGTCCTGAAGACCTCGACTGCCGTGTCCAATCGCACTGTCTTGTGCTCCATTGCAAGGTTCCTGTAGACCGTCCTGTATCTTGCCCGTCGTAATAGCTGCCGCTATACGCCTGCGAAGGACCTGCTTCGCAAACGCGCCTGCACTGAGATCCAAATCCTCCCCAGGTCGTTCTTCGACGAGTGTGGTTTGATCCTTGCTCGACACGCCTGGAGGGCTAATGGTATCGGCCGGCTGATCGACCTCCTCCGATGGTTTTGCCGATAATCTGTCTTCGACAGGCAAAAGGGAAAGGCAATACTCAGCAAACCGAGAGGAGATACCCAGACCACTGTATTCCCAGAATTCCCTTGCGAAAACGTTGAACTCGGGAGCATAGAGAACTACGTGCACTTCGGCGGGTTGGCGTGTCTGGGAAGAAGCGTCTGTGGGATGGATGGTGTACTGGATAAGTTCGACGGATGCCGGCTTCCCTGAAAGGGCGGCTCGTTGAAGTATGAACGCTTTAGACTGCTCTGCAGTCTTTTTGGAGCGCATCAGCGAACACCACTCCCCTTCTTTGCCGAATTTGTTTCCGCAGATGATGTGAAGCTGAGCCGCATCAGGTTAATTCAAGGACATTCCTGACGAGTCAAGCTTACCTCCATGACATACGGATGGGGGTAGAAACGTGGATAACCGAGTTCGAACAATTTTGTGACCTCTTCCTTTTCCGATATATAGTCGATGGTGTTTTGCCATGTTGGAACACAGGAAGAGATGGCATGCTCGGTCGATGGTGGGATCGCTTGCCCAAGCTCTACGGTTCCCAGAGTCGCAGACGCAGCCATTGAGAGAGAGAGAGAGCTGAAAGGGAGGGAGTAAAACTGTGGTACTCAATCCCGTCTATTAATACCATTCCGAAGTTGTTCGGTTTCTACTCGGGTTTGACGGTACTTGATAATTAGATGACGGTTTGCTTAGTCTCGAGTTTTCGCCGAAGGGCTGATCGATGAGTCAACAAGGGAATTAACCCCAAATTGATGAAACCGCGGCGCTGGCTGAGATTAGCCGTCACAGCATGGCGTGGGAGAATGCGGGCAGTGGTGCGCTTGGATGGCAGGCACTTGATTGGTGAGAAGCAAAAGGATATCAGCCCACCAGGATCACCGATCAACGGGGAACCAGACGCACTTGGAAGTCGACACTTTTTATAGCTCGCCACTATTCGGAAGAAACGACACAGCAAAGCACAAATAATATGGTAGTTACGTCTTCAAGCCTCTTGCCACATATAGGACATTTGTGAAACCGCGCCCAGCTTGCAAAAGTGACCACGCCGGTTCGAGATCTGAGCTCATGCGAATCGCGCGCAGGTGTAAGCTACCTAGTACCTGTAACTAGCATATATACCGCCCGCGAATGCATAGCTTTTGGCGTAACGGTCTAAGCGGCGGGCGGTCGGATCGCTTACAGCAGGGCAGACTTCGCATATTCCTTTTGTCGGAAGACGAGTTCCCAAAGTTGGCAGCGCGTTATCACCGGGCGGTTTTTACCGAGCGGTCAAACGTTCCTGAGTCATCATTCCAGCAACTACCAAATCGAGTCTACGTCTTTTGTGTCAGGTAATCAGGATACACCATCGTAAACCGCCCTTCGTCTGACATCCCCGGACGAACGAAATCCAACTCCCAAACACTCCTCAACCGCTGACTTATCGCTTGAAAACTCGACGACGCCCCCCTCTCCTGGATCAACTGCAACCCGACCTGGAAACCCGCCCTCGCTTGTTGCACCGTCGCCTCACGCACCTCCACTCTGAATCGTACCGGTTTCATCACCACCGACGTCGTCTCGTCGAACCGGCATTTGAGGACACCGCTCCCCTCAGAGAGCGTCAGCACCACCTTGACACCGAGCCCGACCAACAACCGTCGACACTCTTCCCGACTCGTAAATGCATCGTGCACGGACAACAGTTGATAGCTCGCCGGCTTGAACTTGAACACGTTCCCGAGCCAACGTCGTCGCGGCGTCGACGACAGCGTGAACGAGCTATCTGACCAGGCTGGGGATACCGTCAGCGTCGACGTCGACGTCTCGACGCTCTTCTTCCGTCGGAGTTTCCGCGGTGATGGTTCCACAATTTGCACGCGCAGAGGCGGTCTCCGCGCGCTCGTGTCGTTGTTGCGTAGCGATGACTTCTTGACGATACCCATCGTGTTGGATCCTTGATAACGTCCATTTTCCTTGTCCAGTTCCCCAAATTGACCCGCGGGGTGTGTCACTTCGTCTCGCATATATTCGACGTTTGATGAGGTGCTGCCATATACTGGCGCTAATGGATCCCTGAGAATGCTTGCTCCCCGGTCGAGATCATACACTGGATGTCGTTGTCGCTGTCTCCCGAATTCCATGCTCGTGATCGGGCTAGACGGTGGCACAGACTGCAGCTGTGGCGATGCAGGCGTAGACGTGATACCTGCGCGTATCTCCATCGCATTGAGATGCTCGACGATTTGCTCAAAGAACAATTGCATCTTGTCGTCCTTGACGTCCGGTATCGTAAGCGCGGGGAGATTTGGAGACAGTGGCGATGTGGACGTCGAGTACCGCGAGGGCGATGGCGAATGCATCGTCCCTGGTCGCGGTGGCGTTGGTGCGTGCAACACGATCTGCGGCGCGCCCAGCTGTACGAGATCCTCGCCCATATGCCTGCGAACAGCGCGTCGAGGCGTCGGTGGAGCCGCCCGCGGTGGCAACGTCGACGGCGACCGCCCGAGATCTGTAGCCTGCGACGTCGTCCGCACCATACCCTTCCCGCTGTTGGCATCCCCGCTACCTGGTAGTGACACCTTCCGACTCCTCTTCCTCCCCGCTCTCGCTCTCGCCATCGCTTCTTCCTCCTCGTCATAATTTTCCAAACGCGTGTTCCGATACTGGATCAGCAAATGATAAACCCCCTTTTGCCAATTAGGCACCTCGCTCCGGAGCGCCTCGAGTATCTCCTCGTCCGGCGTCCCATGCCACAGCGTCCTCACGTTTGCAAAGATATCCTCGTCGACCTCCGTCCCCCCAATCGGCTTCGCCAGCGCATCCAAGTCCGGCATGTCCCTACTCACCGCCCGAGGCTCGCCCGACACGAAAAACGGATGGACCAAAATCTCTGCCATCGTAATCCGCTTCTCCACGTCGCGCTGCAACGTCCGTTCAACGAGGTCCTTGGCGTCCGGTTCGATCCCCTTGGGCATCTCATATTCCCCGCTCTTCACCTTGTCCAACAACGTCCCCAAATCGTCGTCATCAAACGGCAGTCGGCCCGCGAGAAGCGCAAACAGAATCACCCCGCACGACCAAATATCCGCCGCCCGTCCGTCGTACGCACGTCCCAGGACCACCTCGGGCGCTGCATAATGGGGGCTCCCACACGCCGTCTGTAACAAACCCTCGCGTGCGCCCGTTTGCCACGCCGCCATACCGAAATCGGCGACCTTGATGTTCCCCTCGCGGTCCATGAGGAGATTCTCGGGTTTGAGATCCCGATGGGCGACGCCGAAACGATGGCAATAGTCGACGGCGGCGATGATCTGTTGAAAGCATGTCCGCGCCTCAGAGGGCGCGAGCCTCCCCCGCGTGCATAGATAGTCGAACAGTTCCCCGCCTTCGACGTACTCGAGGATGAGGTACAGCTCGGACGAGGTTTCCCAGACGTCGTAGAGACGCATGACGTTGGGATGCTCGATGAGCTTCATGATGACGATTTCGCGTTCGATGCTGAGGAGCATATGTTCGGGGGTGTCGGCGGGACGTGCGAGGGTGGTGCTGTTGAGGAAGTGGTGTTTAGACACGATCTTGACGGCGGCGTATTGGCCTGTCTTGGCGTGTCGAGCGATGCGGACGCGGCCTGGGCGCGGGAGATGGGACTCTGAGGCGGGTTGGGGATGTGTGCAGGGACGTACCTGAGCTGCCCTTGCCGATCGTTCTGCCCACTTTCCAGAGACCTATCATCTTCGGGTCGTCCTCGCTGCGGTGTTTCCGTGGTAGTCTCGGGTAATCGTCAGACATGTCTAGGATGTTGGTGACAACAAGGTCAAGGAAAGCGTGGTAGAACGACAGAGAGCCAGAGGCTGACGGTGGGGCTGACAGGGGTTAATTCACCAAATCGGGTTACAACAAACCACAACAGCCTGCAGTCACTCGCGCTAACTTGAAGGAATCAAGGAGTGAATGAGAAAACATTCGTGTAGATTTCATGACAATGCAAGTCCCAAGTAATACGCATCTACATCAATAGGGCATTCAGCTCATCACGCAAACCCGGTCAGCCCGGGAGGGAGTCCCGAGAAATCGACCTGATCTTGTATTGCTTGATCGGCAAGCGTAAACGACACGCGTAATCGTAGCCGTAGATTCGACTTTGAAGGGAACCTCGTCAGGCGATGTATCAACGGGAGGCTGAGACTTACCCCTGGAGGAGCGACCACACGCATCTGCTGTGTTTCTGTTGCCCCAGGATGCACGTTCGAATTCGACATGGGAAGCATTTGTAATTGCTGCGTCTGCGCCCAAGAAGCCCAATGAACGAAATATGATTTGCGTTTTTCACGCTAAACTTACTTTGGGTACAGCAGCTTGGAAATGAAGCCCTGTGGCCGTGTTGGTTCCCGAGACTTGGAATCGCGCCATGATGTTCACGACACCGGGACGTGCAGCGGATGTCTGCGGTGTTAGTGTAATCTTGAGTTCGTTCTTCTCGTATGCAGTGTATGATGTCAGCCGTGGTGTTGCCGACGGTGGTTGGGCTGGCGGTGCTGTCTGTGCTTGTACGAGCGGCTGAGTTGGTGTTTGTGGTATTGAAAACACCGCTGACGACGCAGAGACCGGCGCGGGGGAAGTGGCATTCGGAGTGGCATCAAAGAGTCCCAAGATGTCCTGAATGCTGCTCTTCTGTGGCTGTGATGATATGGAGGACGCTGGTTGAGGCGAACTGGAAGTATCAGAGGGTGTACCGCTTCCAAAGATCTCGGCGAGGATATCTTGGCTATTCTGCACGGTTTGGGGGGTAGGAGGCGCAATATCATCTCCAAGTAGATCGCCCTAGTGCGTGATGTAAATAAGATAACCATGGGATAAAGTTGAAACGTACCTCTTTTCCTCCCCTCGTAGAACCCACTGGTTTGTTTTCGCTGACTATAAAGATGTAAGCTGTAGAAATGATTTCTAAAGACCGACGAGACGTACCAGTGCCCAAGACAGTCACTTTGAGTTCCGGGGGTGGCATTCGCTCGAGTACGCCGACTTTAAGATCACCCAACGTAAATAGGCTCGCGTACTCTACGGCACGTTGTTGCAACTCTAGCTCTGGATTTGTCGTGTACTGGGCAAGCACCTCTGCGATTCGCGCTTGTTGAGGTGCGGTGGTAGTATGACGCGATGCCATCTTCGTGATGGCACCAAGGACGAATTGGCGGATGAGATGGTTGGCGTAAGGCGAATCGAGCACGGAGAGGAAGAGGTCAATGATGTCCTTGTCAGTTGCCTGTGAAAGAGCATGAATGAGAATAGTCCAGTTGCTAGCAAGTGTGAACAATCACGTTTTTGGGCTGGTCTTCATCGACGATGCCACCTTCAAGCAGAACCTCACTGTACTCACCAATGACCCAGACTGCCGCAAGTGTGAGAGATTCCTGCGATAGGTCGGCTTGGAGAGCAGTGTACAACTTAGATGCGGTATACGCCTGCAATTCGGGGGTATGTGCGACAAGACGTATGAACGCTGACAATATTTCTTCTCTGACAAAGTTTCCGGCCTAATTATCGTTGGAGTTTGGCACTCGCTTGGAGGGAAATATTACTTACGAGCTTCAGAGACCTCAGCACAGTATCAATATGCCATCTCTTATTGGGAGCAAATCGTTCCGCGGCAAGAGATATTTGAGTGGTCATCCCTGTCTTGAACTCGTCGTCTGCGACTTCAAGGAAGGCAAGGAGTTCTCGGACGAGTACGCGGACATTTTGTTCGTTGATAAGTGCGTATGAGAGTTCAAGGGCACGACGTCGTATTGAAATGTCACCGTCGCGGAGACAGTCAAGGATGATGTTGCGATGACGTTGTACAGCGCTCGTGTCCATGGAGACAACTTTGTTAAGGGTGTTGAGGGCCACATACCTACGAGGCCGTGAGTAAAGTGGAATTTTCGAGTACAGGCAGTGACCAATACCTAATGTTGTTATCACGATTACTCAGGAATTTACCAAGGATATTAATAGCCATGACACGGAGACCACTGTCCGCCTCGATCTCAAGTACAGTGAGGACGGTTTCATAGAGGATCGAGTTTCCAACATTCTTGGTGGAGTCTGTATTTGTAGCGACCTAAAAACTTTAGAAGGTGGGGATGGTAACTAAAAGGTGTGCATACTTGGGCAAGAATGTCGTTCATGGTTTCACTCGCTCGGGCATCTCCCTTTCCAAGCAGGCGGAGTAACCGGAGGACCTTTACCTGCAAGAATGGATCGGTTATACCTGATACATCGTGTTCAGGACTGTAACCAGTTGTGACCAAGGCTTTCATGTTGCGGACAAGTATAGGGACGGCCTGTTTGGATCACGTTTAGGGCACATCAAGCAACAGGAGATGAGGACAAACATTTCTGAATTCGTTCAAGCAGTTTTCGTCCTCCTGACACATTTCGGAAACGAGGGTAATCGCAGCGAGGAGCACACCATGATTACGATCTGTGAGGAGGTTTTTGGCCTTTGCGATGAAGTGATCGGAAAGCTCTGGGTCTTTTTTTATGATCCTCAGTGCGCAGAGGGCAGCCTGACGCGGGGGAGGCATAAGAGGGCCAGGGACAAGATGAAGAAGGTACCTTTTTGCGAATGTAGGCGTTACTCGAGCCAAGGAGTTTCTCGATCTCATTTGCAAGGTCGCGAGACATTTCTTCCGACGCAGTATTTGCGAATGTACATAGGCCGAGACCAACTACATACATGTTGGCATGATTCAAGTCGCTGCACGCGAGTCAGAGTGTGGAGTAGATGAGGTGTGGAAACGCAGACTTTTTGAGCGAGTTTGTGACCAGAGTGAGTACCTCCTGGTTCTCGTCGAGGAGGAGCATGATGCCGAGGTATCCGAGACGTTTATCGGTGAAGCGTGGGCTTGCGACGAGTTTGAGACATTCGATCTGGCCAAAGTGTGCTGGCGAGCCAAGCATGTGTATGTAGAGGAGCTTTGCGATGTTGTTGTGGCGAGCATACGAGTCTTCCTCTCTAAAGGACGCCCGAATGGCTGCGGATTCCTGCTGGATGAGTGCGCGTTCGTCTGCGACGGTCTGCACGGGATGAGCGGTGTCGCTGGGTTCGGTGGTGAGCAGCACGGACCTTGCATGCTCGTATGCCCTTGATCAGCGCTGTGTGCGACGGTGAGCAGCGCGGTCGACGTCGGCAACGATGAGCTCACCTTTGAGATTATGATAGACCATGGCTGAGGTGAAGTGTGACAAAGTGTGACACTACTCACAGCGTGACTTCGTCTTCGTCGTGTTTTCGTCGTCGACATTGACAGCGACGACGAACTCGCGTCTTTTTCTTTCTCTTTTTTATCTTCTCGTCATGGACGAGCACAACGCGAAACCCGCCTCGCCCATCTCACAGGTCTTGCAGTCGATAGGACTCACCAGAGACGACCTACTGCGACACAGCGACCACATGCGTCAGTTCCTCATGGACCACGAAAACCACCCGACGCGTCCATTTTCCGCAGATCCATCAGAAACAGCGGGCTCAGCGCGTGGGTCGTCCACGACACGTTCCACCTCTCGCTCGAACGCCCCAGCTCACTCCCAGACACCGCCCCCGTCCACGCCCGTGAAATCAGAGCCCATCGAGCCCGCGATGCCCCTCAGGCAGATGGACAGCATGGAAATGATCCTCGAGCGCAAGAGTCGCCAGGCGAAACGCGAGAAGAAGGCAAAATTGAAAGATCGCCCTCCCCCTTCGCCATCGCCCGCGCGCGCTACTTTCAGCCTCGACGCTTTCATGCAGTCACGCGATTCGCGACGCGTACAAGACTCGGATCAGTCCGATTCTTCGAGCTGCATCGCTCCACAGGTCCGTCGCACTCAATATCATGACCTCGTTCACGATGCATTCTCTCACAGGATGCGTCGCAAAATAATACCACCTCCATCCCCCCCGTCACACCACAACACAGAAAGTACTATAGAGATTATGACGTCGTCGAACCCCCTTCGCGTCAGAAGAAGGTCCTCCACCCTCTACTCCCTCCTTTTCTTCTGTATTGACCTCGATGTAGACTTCCTTTGCGCGTCCCCTCTCCCCCACTCCGACGCGTTCCCGCACAGGAAGCATGTCTGCCCGAGCGCAATCTGCATCACAGGACGCGGATCCCTTCACTCCACGTCGAAACAACTACTACAAGTCGCCCCTCCCTCCCTCTTCTCCTCCACGTTCATCTCCCTTCGCGACACCCTCCACGAAGCGCATCGTTAATCTTGTATCATCACCTGGCCCAATGGGTCCGCTTCCAGATGAAGCTGAATACGACAGACTACCCTATAAACTACCCCCTGGTCCTTATTCAAAGAAAAAACCAGACCTGTCCTATGCTGCCCTTATCGGCCAGGCAGTCCTCTCTTCCCCCGAGCACAGGCTCACGCTACAAGAGATTTACGACTGGATCACCATCGTCTATCCATATTTCCAGAGAAATGAAACCACTTGGATGAATTCCATTCGACATGTTCTCTCCACCACCGTTTGTTTCCGAAAAGTACCTCGCGACCGCAGCCTCGGTCGGACACAGTGGGCGATATGGGACTGTGATCTCGAATGTTTCGCCAACGGAAACTTTAGGAAAGAGTTCTGCGCAGAATACAAACAAGCCGCGGCGGCGAAGAAAGCTCCACCAAAGAAGCGTCCCGCAGAGGACGTCGCATTGGGACGAAAAGCAAAACGCTCAAAGAAGGATTCTGCTTCCTCCGCTGAGACGAGCTCACCTGCTGCGCAAGCGTCGGCCCCTGTCCCATTCCAAGGCGCTATGTTACCTCCCCTTGTTCCTGCTACCCACTTCCTCCCCATTTTTCCTTCATGTCCGTCGGCACACCATCAGCCGTATTATGAACAATGCGCACAACTGCCCGCAGAAGTTATTTTCCCTCCGCTTCCACCAACATCCCACTATGCCCGCGTCACAGCTAGTGTTGCGGGATGCTCTTCTCTTCCTCCTTCATCGGCCGTTAAGAGCTCTGACATGCCCCAGACATCGCCCATACCACCTTCCTCATCTCTGCCTGAATTAATTCCGAATAACGGCTCTTCCTCCAGTCCTCAACTTCTCTCGGAAGATTATCCACAAACAAACACTGCAGAACCACACATCGAGTCAGCTTCACCACTCGACCAAGACATCGCAACGTTCGAAAAAGCTCGGATCGACGAAGGAAAGCAGAAGGACGGCCTCGCGCCCCACAAGACACCACCAAGGGTAAGCTCTCTCCTTCCGAATTTCGGTCTAAATTGATCCTTCTTCAGAAATCCCGAGCCCTCCCACCTATGCCAGTATCTCCGACCCTCGATCGACGTACAAGATCCAAGAAAAAGCAGACCAACCCTCAACTCGCTCCTCCCCTTCCCGCGCTTGTTCCAGAATCCGCAGCAAACATCACTGCCCATCCTCGCCCAACGACACCTCCAGCACGTCCCAGTACTCCCCCACGCAACCGTGGCGCAACTAGCGCTGTCCAGCTCTCCCCAATACGCACACCGCTATCCCACAAAGGCCTCCACATGACACCGAATGCTAGTCTCGCACACTTCAAGACACACCTTGACCCGCCTCTGCATACGGCGTACAACCCAGATGACGGTATAAACCCTGCCGTATTTGACACCGAGAACGTTCGCACCCCTTCGCGCAAGCGGACCTACCACCGCGACAGAGAGAAGGATACGACGCTTCCCCACTTCCCCCCTGTCACCCCCAAGAAGCTCGTCTTCCCCACTCCAGGCTCGGCAGCCGAGTCGCCCTTCCGGACGCCAGGAACCAGGATATTTGATCCGCACGATCCGGGGGCGCTGCTGGAGGAAGAGTTTGCGAGGTTGGGTGCCAGGGCGTCGCAGGAAAGCCCTGCGGGCGGCCTGTTCGACAGACGAGGACTGTTGTACGAGAGTCCGAATATGCCTAGCCCAGGCAAGTTGCTGCGATGGTAAGGGGTCCCAATGTGTAAGGGGGACACCCTTTTATCCCAACCTATGTTGCCAGTGTCGTTGTTCTTGCCTGCATCCCCGAGTAACTTGACGATCTCCATGTTTCCCCGCCTTGGTTCCGCGTCTCTTTTACGATCGATCGATGCTTATTATGCTCATCCCACTCGTGTTCCTCGTCTCGTTTTGTCTCTGCCCACCTATGTTGTCCGTTTTGTGTCTCTTCTCGTCGATGTATTTGTAGCCGGGGACGATCGATTCCTATCTAGAGCCAATTACAGTGATTGGTTGTCTTGACTAGTATTATGGCGATTCCCTCTTGCCTCTGATTTTTTTTCCTTGATCTCGACCTCTTTGGTCGTTGTGGATCGCAGGATCGTTTCACGGCGCAGAGGGTTTGACGCCTTCAACCTTTGTTCTATTTGATTGTCGAATATGTCTACTGGTAGCATTGGTTGCTGGGCAGAAGCTTGAAAGTAGTCAGTGTCGAGTGGCTGGTCGCCGACTTGGAAATGTGACAAATCATACATATATGCCTGCCACTTGAACTGTCTGGACGAGTAGTTTCAAAGAGATAGGGAAGCGGTTTGGTCATTGAGAAAATAGTAGTACATATATGTGCATGCAGTCAGTGCGTCAACGACATCTCGCGTGACGATGGAATCCAGGCCAAGTATGTATCCACCCAAAAATGTGGCACGAGTCCAAACGACCGTGCAAATACCCTAGGCGTAGACTGAGCCCTTGTCATCCACTCGACCACCACCACCCTGGACCAGCTCGGGAGCGGGCCCGAGAAGCTGCGAAAACGCCTTGATGTGCGCTTCGCAGATGGCCGAAAACCAAAACTCGTGTTCTGAATCGTGGTTCGCGACGAGGTTGTGTGCGATCTCGTGAGCGAGCGTCAGGAACCTTGGGCAGAGCGATCGACGTCAGTCCACGCGGTTTCATGACACGAAGGAAGCGGAGTGTACCATGATGACAGGGCTTCATGTGAGTTGCCCTTCTTCACGTCCTGGTAATCTAGTTCGAGGCATCAGGTATAGTTGGGTGGTAGCGTCAAGTAGGAGTCATGCTTACGCCATGCTTCAAAGTATCGAAGGTTGAGGTATACGACGCCCTTGCAATTGAACGCGATGCATCCCGCAGTGAGGGTATAGAAAATGCGGATCGATTTCAAGGGGAGTTTGTAAATCTGGGCGATGGGGGTGATGGTGCGTACGAATAGAGAGAGCAGTTGATGCATTCGTGTCGTGAACGTGGCGACATCGGGAATGTCTATTCCAAAGGGTGCTCCACGTTCAGTATACCAGATATTGCTGGAAGGGTGTCACCTTGACCAACAAAGACTTCCACGTTGTCCACTTTGCCTAATCATCATATGGTCAGCGCCGACTAGGAAAACGGGCTAAAGGAGCTGTAAACTCGCCGAGGGACCGTAAATTGTCGATCGGTTCAGAAGGATTACAGTAGCCTTCCTTCAAAAACTTGGTCACGTCCGCTTGGTTGTGATGATCGACTGGCACCCGTTCTTTGCTGGTACAGGCTTTGATCGCCTTGCTAACCTTACCCCCTGTCCAACCAGTCAGAGGAGGCCAACTCGAGTCTCTTCACTCACGTATATAACTCCGAGGCATCACCTGACGCGGGGCCCTGGAGGTGCTGGTTCATCCTATGCTATACACTGCATGGTCAAACTTACCAAGGAGACGGGGGAAGTACGGCGACGCCAGGCGGCTTGGCCCGCGACGTGCCGCCGGTTACGGCACGAAACGCATTGCTCACGACATTGGTGACGGCGAGAGGCAGTTGAACAGTTGGAATGAGTGAGCCTGTTGCGACCTCAATGCCTCTTAGCAAGCCGGAGTGTCCTGCAGTGGTTTGACCAGTCGTGGACTCGAAGTTCGTCTCTGGCATGGGACGTTGTCCCTTACTATTTGTCGATGGAAGCGTGTTCGGCGTCAACGAGCGGCATGAGCCCACGGCGCTCGTCGACACACAGTCGCTGACGTATTGCTGGTGCTTGAAGACTTGGTCAACTGTTTTACAACATCTCCGTCAGTTATCTATGTTTGTTTTTGGCACAACGAACTGACCCTCGTAGCCTCTTCGCTTCAAAACATCGAGGTCTTCGGAGAGGATAGTCGCAAGGAGTAGAGCGTCGCTAAGATTGACTGTACCAAATAACACTCGACATAAAGAAACAGCGATCCTTTTCGCCTTCGTGAGTCCCCGAGAAGACCAAGAGCTGAGCATAGAAACGTACTCATACATGTCCTTCTTTGCACTGCGAGAAAGCCACAGCTGAATGTCTCCTTGATCCGAGTCATGCTTCGCAGTCGCCCAAACATCCCGCTCTTTTTGAGTCTTTTTGTTCCCGACAGTGAGAGTTGTAGAAACGGACAGACGCTCGCACAGCTTGATACTGATGCCATCTGCGCTAGAAGGCCAAGGTACCAACGTTTTAGCTGGTGGATGCGGGTAGTGGTGAAGGAATATTGGGACTCTTTGTAGAACCAAGTCTCGGAAGTCAGAACACGTTGCCATATCCGGTATTTCATGGAAACCATTGCATTGGTCGCGAATGACGTTGCTCAGATATCTGCACCCAAGTAATGCGTAAAACTCTAACGCGTTCGATCAGTCAAACGTTTCAGGAGAGTAGACTTTTTTTACGTTCAAGTTCGGGAGCCACATCTCGTGGTGCAATGACGAGCGAATCATCAAAGATTTGGTAGGCAGCTACATCGTCAACAATGACGATTTCA
Source organism: Tylopilus felleus (assembly GCA_038091295.1). Lineage (NCBI taxonomy): Eukaryota > Fungi > Basidiomycota > Agaricomycetes > Boletales > Boletaceae > Tylopilus > Tylopilus felleus. Next base: position 16,957 of record JBBPOE010000287.1, on the reverse strand, counting down.
CTGGGTTCCCGTAATTTGTAGGTATCCTCCCATCTGTCCGGGTTTGTGTTTTTCTCACGTTGTACACCGAGTAAAACAGGTTTACCCCTCATCTTGCTTAGCGTGTGATTGGGTACGCGAGTCTGCCGGACAGCAAGTTCGCGGACCTCTTTCAAGTATCTGTGTCCTTTCTGGTCAGTAGAAACACAGAACACATCTGTATACTTACCGTTCGCGTCCTGCGAGATCATAGAATTTTCCGGGGTCGTGGAGCAAGCTCTCCGCTATATCTTCTTCAGAAGGCTCATTCTTGGCATAGCAAGCATCCAAGAAGCGATTCGCCACAGTGCCAAAATTCACAAAGTGAAACAGCTTCGAATAGAAATCGTCTTTCGCGCTCTTTCCTAAGTAGCATTGAACAGGGGTCAAGTACTCGCTGTTCCCAGAAATGGGCTTTGGGACTATCTGCAACAGAGAGAGTTTAACCAGTTGGTCCTGCGAAAAGCCTGGAATGATGCTCAATACATTGACAGGATAGAGGTGAGAAGATTTCATACTTGAAAGATGCTCGGACAGTATTTCAAACCACCGACGAGCGATCTCCTCGTTCGAAGGTGGTGTTGTCTCCAGCCGTTGAACAAGTAGTGGTGACGGTGGATGCTGCTGTACGCCAAGTTCTTTGACGATGCTTTCCAAATGCATATGCTGAATGACGGAAAACCCAAAGATCTTCCACTGGTTATCCAGGAATACCTGAAGTGAAGCATTAGCGAGTATAATTGACATACAAGGAAATCACAGTACGTTTCCCAGATTCTCCAAACAGGGGCTATCCATGTTCTCTGCTGGTATAAAGGCGATATGCCGGAAGTTGTCGGGGTTGTAATCCGAATATACTGATCGAAGGTTGGTGCACAGGTATGTGAAAGCATTTGTTCTGGTTGTGGAATCCGGTGACGAACACAGGTCTACGATCACCTCCGGAGGCGGGTGGCGACGCAAACCAAGGCGGTACAGGAGTTTGGCTTCACAGAGGTATCAGTTACATTCCCAGCATGAATTCAACGATTTACCTTCAGGGGATGTGTCCTGCCATTCCGATCTCTCTTCCCACTCGATCAGGGGCAAATGAAGTTGTCGGAAACTATCTAGGGGTGGGTAGAGCTCGTCCGCACGAAATCTCCCTGTTTCGTCGCCTTTCTTGGAAAAAGCGTTGGATGATTTCAGCTCAGATATATCCGCAGGGCTAAGAGTATCAGCCACGTTGACGAGATAGTCGATGAGTTCGGACGTGGTCCACTTTCCTGTTTCCACCATCCTAGTGTGCCGGTGTATCGATCGAGTGATCAGATCAAAGAAGCCACGTATCAGCTCACCGTGTCAAAAGAAGCTGAGGGGGGAGGTGTTGTTGAACTCCTAAAGCTATGAGGAGCTGCTCCATTTCCCCGCTTATTTCATGCCCGGAAGGGAAACAGACTACTGGGAGACGTAGATCATCGAATGCGGGGATGTTGAGGCTGGGAAGATACGATTCCTCTGGACGACATAGGCCACGGAGTACGGGGATACACTTCTCGTTCCCGAATACCGACTTAGCCAGACGGCGTATCTCATCCGATGATGTCCACGCCGAGGAAACGGAGCGCAACACACGCTCGGCCCAATGGATCGACTGAACAAAGTCATGCTTCGGATTCGCCGATCTGATCTCTGGGCGAGAAATGTATTGCAGCCAGTCAACGACCGTGAACTCTCTCCAACCGAATGTCACGAGGCTTCGAGGAGAGAGGTATCCAGTGATTTTGCGGGGCATGAGAGACGAAGGCAGCGGTCCGTCTGCTGGGATATAGGCCCCGAAACCATCGGGATTGATGAAATATTGTATAGAGGACAGTTGGATGCTTGTCCCGCTAGCACCCCAGAAGTAAGCCACCTGTAGCAAGTCCTTCAGTCCAGTCGCCGGGGCATGGCTCATTTGCCATCGAAGACAGGCAACAAGCTCCGCTTCACCAAGAGTGTGTAGGCGCAGATCTCGTAAAACATCCGGGAGTGTTATGCGTTGTATTGTGTGCTTATCCGGAAGCGCACTGATGATGTCCTTCCCTGCTTCCATAACGTCTGGTGAAAGCATAGGCACATGCTTCAGGAACTTGTCGCAGTTCTGATCAAACATTCTGATATCCGATGCATCGCGGACGCCGACTGAGGAGAGAAGCCTGAGTGGCGAAGGAGAACATTCATAGAACCAGTGTTTGAGCAGCTGTGCAACCTTGGGTGATGGCGTGGAATGGTGAAATGTGAAGAATTTTAGAACATGGATGAAACGCTTGCGCAGCTGGGTCTGAAATTCTAGTGATGGTCGGGAATTGGAGGTGTTGCTGGATGCGGTTGCTGTCTCCCATGAACTTTGAATATCCGAGAGCTCCAACTCGTAGACAGCACGAGACAGGAGGCCACCGACATATAATAGCTCGCCATTCCACTCTGAGCAAATCATCAGGACCGTTCAACACTAATTCCATTGGAATGAGTCTAGACACATACTAGCGATGTTCCGATCACTTGGGGTTCTGTAAGTACCCACACCTGTGTCACCATAGGAAAAATGGCTTACACCAGATCTATTGATTCACGCTCGACAGTAGGAATAAATGGTGATTCCATGTGGCCACCAATGCCTGTCGTTTGGCTAGTCGAATGACCCTGGAAAATACATGAATTGATTGGAAGCAACAGGAAGGGTCAGCTGCACGGACAATGAAGATCCTTGTATGCAATGCCCTACTTCTGGGATCAGTAAGTGTAATTGCGTGTATGCCACAAAATTACAAACCCGTTGAGATCGGCGCGAAGTCCTTGAAATATAGACATAAGAGCCTGCGTCTCTTGAGTCGCGAAGCTACGATCATAATCGTCTTTTCCTGTCTGAACATAGTTGATCTGTTAGAGTCTAACACCGCACGGTTGATTCAAAGAACCCACGTATACTAGGCTATACTTGACTTGAGGAGGTGTCTTCTTGGCTGTACACCGGGTTAGCTCTCTAGAGAGTTTCTCGTCCACCTTGACGTCAACGTCAACCTCTACAATGAATACAGTAAGGTCTAGTTTGGCAGAATAGGTACGTGTGGGGTTTATTTTTTGCAGCAGAAATGTAGTGCTTGCAAGCGGAGATAGTGACTGGCTGGCCGGAAAGATATTGTATGAGTAAGAGTCTGGAACCTCTGCCAATGATGGTTCCTGAGCCTCGATTGACGTTTCGGCCTGGATCTCGAAACCTGGTTACATGCTGAATCAGGACACATCTTAGAGCCACAACGAGACTTACGATGGCGTCGAATTCCATTTACAACGAGCATCCGCGAGGGACTAACGACCCTCATTTCGATAGGAAGCTCGACAGCGTCATCGGTCCCAGGGAATTTTTTAATGCGACCAATTCGATGCTCATTGAGAAAAACTTTCACTTCCTTCAGGTGTACCATGAAAGTAATCGACGTCGCAAGGAATTGCATTAAATCAATGCCTGACGGCATGGGTCCGGGCTCCCGTAGCGGAATGTCGAATATTGTCCATGGAGATGACGCTTCTTCCGAAGGAAGATTTCCTTGGCGGACAAATAGCTAGTGTTCAAGTGAGGAAGTGGCCGGTTGAAATCACTAGTCGCAGTACCTGGTCCATACCATCCTTCCAGTAAAACTGCATTCCATATCCTGAAACCATATTAATAGTGACCTCATCTGAAAGGCAAATCTGACGGACCGTCACTCGACACAAATGGACGATCAGTAACGGAAAATAAGCAGTAAAAGCCTGTTGAAGAATATCTAGTCAGCTATCGTCTTCAGAGCAAGTAGATGACTTACCGACACCAAATGCGCCAACCTTCGCAGGGTCAGGATTACCCTCGGCTGAACGGAAGTCAGTTTCATGAAACAAAACGCCGAGAGGCAAGGTACGCACCAATTCTTGCGAGTCTACGCCAATCTTCGATTTTGAACGATTTCCCGTCGTTCTTGAATGTCCATCGGACCACCTCAGTAAAGGAAAAGTCAATTTAGCTGCACCAGAATACAACCAAGAAAGCACACTCTTACATCAGAAGACTTCAGATCAGGTATCTCGGGTGAATCATTTTCTGCCAGTCTCGGGGAAGTGGTTTTAAAATGAATCTCAACCGTCGAAGACTGAGCATCGTCGGCGTTCTGAAGAAGTTCTCGGAACACTGACATGGTCGAGACATTGAGAATAATTTTCGGATAGAATTGATGTTTCTCTTACATGTAAATTCGCCTGGATAGCGTGCAAGGACTTTGGGGATCAATGCACGTTGGTTAACCTCAGCTGGCTTGCCCTCTTCAGTCAGCCACTGGGGATTTGGATGGTCAAGAAAGCAGCCATGCGTGGATCGATCGACCTCACTGATGCTGTGCAACATTCAGACATTCGGTGCAGCTTGTCCGTAACGCGGGCGACCTTGAGAACCTCGCTGACCGCTCAACTTTTTCGAGACAACCAAAGTACGCTTTTGGCGCAAACGCAGTAGGAATGTTATGATACCCAATCGCGGGCAAATGGTGCCACTACTGAGCCTGGTGCCAGTGGTAGAAGTGTGTCCTGTGCAACAACCGCCCACAAATCCTTGGCCTAGGGCCGCTATAAGCCCACGCCCTAAATTAAGGCAAACTTTACCCACACCGGCATCATTGTGCCATCTTGAATGGGCAACTGCGGTCAAAACTAGTCCTTCATACTTGGAAGTAAGCTGAGCCGAGAAGGAGGTTCTAGTGAGTGGATTGGGAGCCTGGCCAAGAACCAGCTATCGGATGGATGAAATTGTCTGGCAGCTTGAAATTTGAAACTCGTTACTCAAGTGAAAGTGCATACAGCTTATCTAAGCAAGCAAAGGACTTCAAGTTGCTGTGGCTCGCACGAAGCTATCGAACTCAGTCACCACCCACTCCTGTCATATCTCAGTGTTACAGACGACATCTAAATGAACAATTACCCGGCGCAAGATGTATATGCGACCAATTTGCAACTCAATCGCGGGTACCCCTTGCGCATTCCCGAGCCGAACAAGAAGCTCTCTGAGCCGTATGCCAAAGGCGGCGTGCAGATCGGAGATGTTGGTTATGTCGACGAGTATGGTGAATTCCAGTTACTTTTTAACATAGGTTTTTCCTTCCTGGACGACAGTCCTCCGGTCAAACCAATCCCGTTTAAGGAACCAGACAACACTGGCCCGGAGAGACTTTATAACAACACGGTGCTCATGAATGGCGTCGAGCGGCAACCGAATGAGTCGAGGTGCCCCCGTATCAGTGTAGATAAAAAAAAAATCTGACTTGGCACTATTCCAAGCGCGACCGAATACCGATTCACTACGACATCAAGTGCCGGCGCTATACTCATTGTTCCATCCGGCGCCACCCTTTCTGAGCTCCGAGGGGCAGAAGTGTTGCAGTTTCAGGAGGTTGCCATGAAATATGCACTTCAGTGGTTTGAAAACTACTGTCACGACTCCCTCTACCTGATCACCGGAGCGTATAAAACTCGATCTTGGACTCTGGGGGCATTCAACAAGGCTAAATCGGGCGGGGCTATTATTGTGCAACAACAAGTCAACGGAGAGTACAGCTGGACGTGGACACATGAAGTGGATTTCCGACCAGGCCCTGGACAAAACAACTACGAGAACCAAACGATTATTATAAAAGGATTCAAAATGACAGTGAGACGACCGCTGGGGAAGGCCGTAGGCGTCATCGAGCGAGTGACAGGATTGCGAAGCATTCTCCCGTCATGGATTGTGATACTTCTTGCAGTTTTCGCAAGCATGTTTGCAATATCTCCAGCATGGCTACCTCGTATTAGTATGTAGTGAGTTTGTTTGGCCATGATATCCACACTACTAACCGAGTGCAGCTGTAGAGCACAATCCGCGTTTGTGCCAAGTGAGCACCATCACTGGAGTTACCACATCTGCGAAGGCTGATCGACCATACAGCCCCGGCATCCTTCGGACCTCATCAACCGTTACCTACTGGACAAGGTTCGCGTGTTAAACTGATGGATATCTCGGTATACTAAAACTTTAGTAGGATCTCGAAGCTAAGGTGGCCATTACCCATGATAATCAATGGATCGACATGCTCGAAAAGGCATTGTGTTTATGTCTCTGTCCATTCACATGTTGACCATTTCTTCCAGAAAGGACTGAAACAATCGGACCTGATGCAAGAAGGGCCACTCCGGGAGTTTTTAGCAAAGGAATATGACTGTCACTCTGACCACGGCAAGTCTTTTGTTGCCATATGGTTGGTTGTTGTTAAATTTTCCCAGGCATCGTTTGTCTACGCAGCCAAACGTAAGGTTTTCCGTTGCTGGTGATTGTCTTTGCTTACAAGGCTGCGTCGACAGCAAGGACACTGGCGACCCAGGTCACAAACTGGAGTCTTCGCAGCATATACCTGAGATGGAGGATGTACAGATCGTCATTACACGCACGTATTCGTCATCAATATTCTTGCTGAATGCTGACAATTCACATAGACATCCGGGCTGAAAATGTTACTGTCGGTCTTGGGCGCATTCCTATTGGATTCTATGTCCAGGTCGACTTCTGCGGCGCTCCATCCAGGCGGACTAAGAATAAAACTGTACAAGTCTATGATTCCATTATTCAATGGGAAGATCAGATTGAATTGTGCGGCTTCCTCAGTTTGCGCTAGTGTGTCATCAATGCTAAAAACCTTTCAGGCCCTCTGATCCAGACTCCATGGTGCGCCTGGCGGTTTGTGCGTCTTTTGAGTTTTCCCCGATGCTGGGAAAAGGAGAGCCTCTCCGCATATTGGACATACGTGTTGGCGAATTGCTTAGCCGGACAGAGCGTAAGTATCTGGATTTTCTCTTTTGTCTAGCAATTAGTCAAGGATGCTATAGCCATCACATTCTCTGAGAGGGAAGGAAAGGCTTTATCGCCTTGTTCTTCACTTCTTATCGCGGTACAACGGTGGCATTGCAACCACCATAGGTCGCATACTTCAAGTCAAGTTGACGGTAGCGTAAGTCGGGATCATCATTACAAATAATCTCTCTAAAGGAGACTTGCTTTTAGTTAGACTGTGAAGAGTCTTCACACCTTGCGAGACAAACCGACCTAGGGCACGAAGCTCTCCTTAGCTACCACAAAGACCAGAGCAAAGCGGATCTTGAAGCTTCTGTTAACCACTTCAAGGGTGCTTTAGACATTTGTCCTGATGAAGACCCGCGTCGAGCCGTTGCCCTGTTCAACCTCGCCACAGCGATGTTCGTTGCCTACCGGTCCCATGCTACATCTTCAGACTTCGATGCGTGTACCTCCCTTTATCGGGAGGCACTCAAGTTACGTCGTGGTCGCCATCCGGATCGGCCTGCGACATTACTGCATTTGTCCCAAGCTCTTTTGTATCATTACGGAGTTGTGGGAGATGGTACATCCGAAGGCGAACTGCAGAAACATATCAATGAGCTTATGGGCATTTGTCCTGAGCGTACCCACGAACGTCGTGCCGCAATCCTCATGCTTCAGACGCACGAACGTCTCCAACTTAGAGACTCTGATGACTTGGCTCAGCTCGACAAGCTGATTTCAACATTGGATGCGGCTGCCCAAGAGCTTCCAGAAACCTATTTCGACAGGCCCATCAGGTTTAATAACCTCAGTCTCGCATTGCTGAGACGCTTCCAACTACGCCGGGATGCCTGTGACCTCAGCCGAGCAATCGACTGGCTCAACAAGGCTGTGCACATTACCCCCGATGGTCACCTGGACAAACCCAGCTATTTGAGCAACCTCAGCAATGCTCTTTTGGCCCGTTTTCAGCGACAACATGGGGTGATCTCCAAAGGAGAAGCGGAAGACCCGAGTACGCTGCATAACTCACCTCCAAGAGTCGATCTAGCTACATGAACTTGCGAGCTTCAGACACCTATTTCGCCCGTTTACAGCCCAACAGAGATATCGGAAATGATTGAGGTTCGAGTGTACGATAAGACAGGGTACGTTGGATAGAGCACGTTGATTTTGTGGAACAACCCGTTGTCTGTAGTCTTACGCCACACCCCATAGCTTTACTCTTTCAGACAATTATGGTTACGCTGGTACAACTTTTCTTTGTACTTAATGACATTGGGTAGGACCAAGTTGACATTTACATGGGCTTGGGCGTTAAGAGCATACCGCTCCATCTCGCGAGCAGTGGTTTTTGTATTTGGGGGTCATGGGTTCTCAGGCTGTGGCGACTCGCTACATCCTCTTGTCATGACGAATCCGCTGTGTGTTCGAGGGCTTGAATAGTGTGAGCCGTGTTTCGTGTCTGGAACTGTCGGCGGCAGAGCGTTTACAAGGTGACCTCGAAGGTAACCGGCATCGCACCTGGGACCGTTTTGCGATGGAGTGTGAATCCTGCTGGGCAAGGAAGTTGCCTGTAAATCAATCCTTTACCATCGTCGATGCCAAGAGAGTACAGTGGAAGGAAAAAAAAAATTGTAGTGATCGCCTGACTGCCAGTGAAAGTTAGCACGATATCCTGGGAAAACTACGCGAGGCACGAGGCACCCGTAAATAGCCAAAAGCGTTCCTTGGGTTGTGCCAGCTTCGAAGACTCCAACCTCGATGTTCTTCTCAGAGTTGTTACGGGCTGAATGTGTCTTCTTGTTCATCGTGTTACTGGCTCGCGCGACGTGGAAGAGAATAAAGAGTAAACTATTCCAACTTGAACTCCGCTCCGACGGTCTCAAAGTTGCTTACACCTAGAGCTTACCAGCAACGATCGTGCCAACCACCACGACACACAAGAATCAAGAAATAGATGGCCTCAGAGTGAGCATGGCACAGCGGTTGACATGACAAATTGCTGACTCGCTCAAATGTAAAGACGACTCGGATGTTCTTTCGCAAGTCGACGGAGGAGGAGGTAGACCAATGTCCTCGTTGGTGCTGTTTGCCGGCGGGAGACGCATAGCGACATCTTGCCAGGGTGACAGCGAGATTCGACTATGGAATGTGGAAAATGCCCGACTTGAAGAGTCACATCCACCAATCGACTGCCGAAGTGCCAAAGGTGTCACCGCGGTTATCGCTATAGCCGCTTCCAATGACGGAAAGTACATCGTCAGTGGTCATGACCACAGAAAGGTTGTAATTTGGAGTACGGAAACTCATCCGAGTTGCAAGTTAGGGGAATTGGCGATGGAGGGGAAGATCACAGCGCTGGACATATCCTCCGACTCACTGCGTGTTGCGGGAGGCTCGGAAGATGGCACAGTAGTCATCTGGTCCATCCAGACACGAGAGCGTCTTTTAAGCCCGCTCAAGCACCAGGACTCGTCACCAGTCGCGTCAGTCAAGTTTTCATCAGCCGGTGGCCGAATCGCCTCATCCTACCGCCTGGTTGGCGGGGATAGTTGCTCGATACGCATCTGGCACAGTCGCACCGGGATACTACTAGAATCCATCCATGACGCTCAGTCGACATACTCCCTCGCTTGGTCCGCTGATAGTCGGCGGCTGTTCGCTGGAGGATGTAGTGGTTCGGTCAAATGTTTCGACGTCACAACTCGAACCCTCCTTCCCGAATGTCGAGTTCCTTTCAGAGACCTCGTAACCACTCTATGTGTATCCCAGAACAGTCAATTCCTGATGTCTGTCTCGTCCGGGCGTGCCAGATTCATTGACGTTTGGGATATACGGGACGCCTCTTCTGGTAAACACCTTCGCTCTCGTAGCGGCGTGTTTATGGCAAGTACCTCACCGGACGATGCTCGCCTCGTCAGTGTAGAAAAGGACAACGAGATTACTATGCGGAACCTCTCGGCTATTATCGATAGGTCCTACCTCTTCTACGTAAGAAAACACAATACTCTCGAGTTCATCACTTTAATTCTTCATCCTAGCGTTTCTTCCCTTTAACAGGACAATCGGAGCCCGTAGGTCAAATTCTATGAAGTCGACTCTCAGGTTCACTTATCGTCAAAAACAGTTCACGTATGTAAGCAAAACAGTACACGAAGCATTGAAAAATGGACGTTTGGTAGAAGCCGAAGAAGCACTATCAAAGGAAATCGAAGACCATCGCTGTCAAGATTTCATTCAGTATGGACGTGCGAACCGTGCTCTCGTTCGGTGTCGTCAGAAAAACTGGCTCGGAGCGTTGGAAGATGTTAATGTGGCCATGGTCAGTTGCGCTTCTCCTTTCATGGTATTTTTACGAACTCAAATATACTTCCAGTCAAACGACCATCAAACGCCGTTGATAGCTTACGTCGTCAAGGGCAATGCACTTCATGGACAAGGAGATATCGACGGGGTGATGTGTGCATTTGAATCCGCGCTTTGTGCCTGTAACAGCGATGCCAAACACTTCGTCCAATGCATGAAGGTAAGTTGCACGATACAAATGTCTCAAACAGCAATGGTTTATCCCTATGTCTGCAGACCATCACTTTTCTCAACCCTGAATGCCCTGATGATGTACAATGCGAATTCGACGTCCCTGATGATTTTCCGGACGAAGTTCACCTAGCTCGATTGGTCAGGGTAAGTGCGTTAAAGCGACATGTAGGAGTCGAGAGCATTCATCGCTACAACATGCAGGCACGAAAATGTTTCCTCCTCGCGCGTACCCACATGGATAAAAAAAACTACGAGAAAGCACTAGAACTATTGGAAGTAGCGCCCGATTTAGGGCCGCTTCTTCATGTTCCTGAAGTGGATACCATTTCATTGGTAAGTCCCTTTGCTTGAAGTTGTGTTTTCCCCATGCATTGACACATACCGGGAGGTATTCGGCTGGGACTTACATGATCTGATTTTTGGTATCCACAACCTGAGGTGCCAAGCTTTGTTTGAACTATGTCGCACTCCAGAGTCGATCAACCACTTTTGCGCAAAGGAGAATGATCTCAGCGAAGAGCTAGAAAGGATAATGGCAGAACTTAGTTCACTCAGTGGTAAGGGATTGATTCTTAACAACCACCCTCGATCTGATGGTCCCTGAAGAGGGGTTCGGAGATGAAGCAAGGAGCCTTCGTAGGTATAACGAGGCTATTGCATGGTACACCGAAGCACTGGTTCTCATTGGATGTCCATCGGGTGAGCTCAGGTGTGACTCGTGTCCATCGCACATGTTAATGTGATTTGCATAAGACTCGGATGTCCCAAGTAACCCAACACCTGGAATAGGAAGCAGTGCAGCGACGGACCCAGCGAAAGACAAGGCTATCGTACAGTGCTTGGGTCCAATACCTCGGTGTATTCGATGTACTGCTCATCTCTTCGCGAAGCGAAGCGAGGTGAAGACAGAAGTGGGTTTGTGGCCCGATGCCTTGGCAGATGCGGATTGGGTAACATTCATTTCAGTGTTTCTGAATGGGACGGTTCTCAATGATGGTGTTTCAGGCAATCAATAGTGATTCGTCATATCCCCTGGGATACAAGAAGAGATATGCCACACTGCACGACATGCGTCGATTTAAGGAGGCATCCGCTGATTTGCACGATATGAGCGATAAGCTTCTGTATTTTGACGATCCTGAAATTCGAGGTAACGATCCGTCAGACCAGTTTGACTATGAAAGGTTAATTGTATTCGACAGAGCTACGCACAAACTACTGCGAGACAGTGAAAGCGATCGATAAAGAAATCGAAACAGTTTTCGACGCATCTCCTTTTGTACTCATCCACGTTGCGGACGGTCTTCTTTGCAATCGGACCGAGCGAATACGCAGATTCAAGGAGGATCCGGTCTTCCACGAGTTGGTCTCGTCCGTAACCACAGTGCCAAGCACCGAACGCATCAAGGAGGTTGTGAAACGCTATTTCCTCTACGTCATGTTCTCTCACACATGGGACGAATACGAGCCAACCTTCGAGGATGTCTTTGGGAAGTCGGTTTATGACATCCAGAACGAGAAGCTACGCAAATTCTGCAGAAAGGTTCGCGATGACTATAAACCCTTGCAATGGTCATGGAGCGATACCTGCTGTATCAATAACAAAGATACAGATGTGTATCAGAAGTCGGTCCGTTCCATGTACAAGTGGTACCAGAACTCGGAACTCACCCTCGTCCGCCTTGCCTCCCCATCCGAGTCCTATCCACTCCCTGGTATCGAACATAATCGATGGATGTATCGTGCATGGACGTTGCAAGAACTCCTAGCACCTGAAGTCATCCGCTTCTACGACCACAACTGGGAGCTATACCTCCATGACAACAGTATCAACCATAAAACCTCCCCTACGATCAAAGGAGAATTGGCGAGAGCTACCGGTGTCGAACCAGATGCTCTTGTTCATTTTTCTCCCGAGTCGCTTCCTGTTCGCCAGAGGCTTCGCTTGGCCTCGAGACGCAAAGCTTCAGTCGAAGTTGACGTTGCATACTCTTTGATTGGAATTTTCAGCAGCGATATCCATGTCGAGTACGCTCGTGAAGCAGAAGTAGCTCTTGGCCTCCTCCTACAAGAGAGGGTGAATCGCCAAGGGGATGTTACGGTGCTTGACTGGGTCGGGAAGCCATCAAAGTTCCACAGCTCTCTTCCTGCGGAGATATCTGTTTACGACCAAATCCCATACACAATACCGTTCATTATAGAGGACGAGCTTCGTCATCAGATAGAAGCGTTAAAAAGACTACCGAAGGGCGATGTCACCCGGTTCTATAGTGGTCTAACAACCCTGGGATTACCACGTTTCGCCGATCGTCGCCTTAGTCTTCCCTGCATCACGTTTTCCGTCGCCCGCATTTGGCCTGATACATCAATACCTATCCAAGATACTCCCGCTTATCTCGCCTCAACGGTGGCCCTTGGTAACGTCAGATTCAAAACCGAAGACATATCGCTCTCCGCGCGCCCACAGGCAAGAGTAGTACTCGTCTACCCATGGATTCGCGACCTCCTTGCTGCGATCCGAAATCGCAAAGGGAGCAAATACATCCAAGCGTTGACGCTCCTCGCTTACTTGGAGCGGGGATTCAGAGCGATGTTGTTCGCAGAACAGTCACATCAACAGTATAAACGGGTGGCTTCTGACGGAGTTATACTTGTCCCCGCTCGCAAATGGACTTCCTTGGAGGATATCAGGATCGAAGTATTGGAGATATGGGAGACGTCGTGATATGTTCTATTGCAGGTCATGTCTCGCCTATGATTAAGTCAATTCTCTCGAACCTATGCCGTGCAGTCCATACCGTACTCATCCTGTTTTATTTTTGTCTCGTTTCTTGAGTTGGCATATCGCACTGGCAGTGCATCGAGTCATTGCGGCAACTAATTGATAGCCGCCATTTCAGCGGTATTTCTTTCGTGCGCAGCCTCTGCGATTCTGTCTGGATCTTCGTGTAGGGATAGTTATAATTGACCCGCTGTGGTGCATAAGACGTACAACATGAACATAATCGATTAATCTTTGAGTTCAGCACGATGTGTTCCTATTTGGTTTGGTTCGCAGCACATATCAACTCCAGCGGCAGTCCAGCCCTTCTCCCGCAGGTGTCGTCTGTCCAGATGGGTATACTATTAGATAATTTAGTATTGAGGCGGTTCGTGTAAAAGACAGCCCAGAATCCTGGGCCCAACTTGGATATATTCCCTACCACAATCTCTTGCGCCGATTTTTTGCCACTCGCACCATCTTCCATATCTTAATGTCTACATCCGTTGCTGTTGGAAGCGAAACCCTTGGACTCCCCATCCCACCGTTCACCCAGCATGCCATCATCAACTCTCTTCCAACGTGGAGAGATAATGTCGACTTTAGAAATAGAGAGAAACGTGTCATGGATTCATTGGTCACTGGATATCCACGATTCGTCATACATCTAAGTGTTAAAAAGGTACGTTTGACAGCAGAACTTGCCTTGATCGGTCCTGATTCCATTCAGCTTACCAATATCTGCGAACAAAAATTTGCGGTGAACGGGGAGAAGTGCATGTTATATCCCTCCAACCAGGGCGCAGAAGAGTGTCGACACTTCATACTTAACCGAGCCGCACTTTCGGGAACTCCGGCATCCGTTAGACTTGTCCAGTATTCCGTCTCTTCTGAAGAAGACTCTTGTGCCCGAGCGAATCAACGTGCAGAACTGCACATAGCCCTGTTTCCTGAGAACTTATCTCCGATTGCAACAGAATTCTGGAGATACACGGGTCTAGGCATCTCTTCAAGGTTCGCGGAGCATTGCCTTTCCCTTTTGCCCGGCCAAGACAAGCAAGACCCGGAATCACCGAGAGGAGCCAGCCAGCCATCAAGTGCCATCTTTCATGCGATGAGCCGATATAAGAGCGACTACGCCGAAGAAAGAGACCCACCTCTGAGCGCTGGCGCATGCGCAAAGCAGGTCCTTCGTAGACGTATAGCCGGCCTTCTTACAACGGGCAACGTGCAAGACGAATCACAGGGACATTGCACCGGCACACAAGACATTGAGATTGAATCCCACGACAGAGGTCATCAGGGTGTCAGTGAACATGATGTGTTCCTCTTTCCCACAGGGATGGTCGCCATTTGGAATGCTCACCAGCTCTGCCTCAGAGCGCGGCCTCCAGCCAAGAGCGTTTGCTTCGGGTAAGCCTGCTTCTCTTCCAAAGTCGGTACTAAAACATTATGACTCGTAGATTTCTGAATATCGACACCCTCAAGGTCCTAGAGGGTTGGGGTCCAGGAGTCCATTTTTTTGGTCATGGACATGATTCAGACATCGATGCCCTGGAACGTCTCCTCACTGAAGAATCCAGTGGAGACCCAATAAAGCCCCCAATTCTCGCTCTCTTCACTGAGGTGACATCGAATCCACTCCTCCGATCGGCGGATATGCCTCGCCTTAGAACACTGGCAGATACCTACAGCTTCCCGCTGATTATGGATGACTCCATCGGGAACTCTGTCGACACCGAGATCCTTCCGTATGCAGATATTGTCGTTACGAGTCTGTCCAAGATCTTCAGTGGTGCGGCAAATGTCATGGGTGGGAGGTACGTTAAATTTCGGCGTTCCGACACGATTCAGTGCTCATGGGTCCAGCCTTGTCTTGAATCCGAAGGGACGGCACTATGCGGCCTTGAAGAGTCACATGGACACCTACGAAGACACATACTTCGATAAAGACGCGCTTGTCATGGAATACAATTCACGCGATTTGGCCGAGCGCGTTCAAACCATCAATGCGAATGCTGAAGCACTTTGTGCATTCCTGCGCACGCGCTCTGCCGAGGAGGGTGCACCGTCCGCCGTCATAAAAGAGGTGTTTTACCCAAAGTACACGACTCCGACCAACTACTTGCGATGTAAACGCCCTGCAGGTGGTTACGGCGGGCTGTTCTCCCTCACGTTCACATCGTTGGCTGCATCGATCGCCTTCTATGATGCACTCCCTTGTCACAAGGGCCCGAGTCTCGGAACGAACTTCACCCTGGCATGCGCGTTTGCGCTTCTTGCTTTCCACGACGAGTCAGAATGGGCGGCACAGTACGGGGTGGAGGAGGGATCAGTGCGGATCAGCGTGGGTATGGAAGATCGGGACTGGCTATTTCGTTCCTTTGATGCAGCACTGAAGGCTGCGGAATCTGCCCAGTAGAACACACTCTCGGGGAGACATGACTCCCAGATCCAGTTTCTTTCTTCCCTCGGTAATGGTCTTTGTGCTAATGTCTATGGATAGCAATTGTACGAGTAACTCTGCCGTCCGCTGTATGTTTTTCGGCGTAAAGTACTTTACTCGCTTATCCCATTTTTCTCGCATTTATATGCACTTATCTCTACTTTATGCTCAATGTCGCAGTCGTTCGTGTATGTAGGTACATAGTACAGTATAATGCAAGCCTCGAATCATTTTTTTCTCTTATTTTCTCGACCGTCAGACACCGCTCCTCGTGCTCTCGACCACTGCGCCTGCCGCGTCGGGAGGGATTAGGTAAGCCGATCGCGCGAGAAGGTAGCGAGCGCGGGCTGTAGTACTTACCGCGGTGCGAAGGGGTCGATTGGTCGACCTATTTTAGAACTCCGCTCGGCAAAGCGGCAGACCCGACAAAGGAGTCGGTTCACACACTAGGGTTAGGGTTAGGCTTACACTAATGTAGCTTTTCGTAGGTAGATACTGTAGTGTGCACTATCCCTTCTGGGTCCAAACTCCGACACCGATGCTTCTCGGCTCGCCTCCGGCTCGCGGACCCTTGCGCATGACCAATCTGCCGCACAGCGGGTAAGTTTTCCGAGATAAGTATCTTCTTTCGAATCTATGCCGCGTAGTCCATACCCTACTCATCCTGTTTTATTTGTGTCTTGTTTCTTGAGTTGGCACATCGCAGTGTATCGAGTCATTGCGGCAACTAATTGATAGCCGCCATTTCAGCGGCGTTTCTTCCGTGCGCAACCTCTGCGATTCTGTCTGGATCTTGACGGTGTAGGTATAGTTATAATTGACCCGCTGTGGTGCATAGGACGTACAACATGAACATAATCGATTCATCTTTGAGTTCAGCACGGTGTGTGTAGTTCCCTAGTATTTCAGGGTTTGGTTCGCAACACATCCCTTCTCCTGCAGGGTTAGTTTCGTCTGTCCAGATGGGTATACTATTAGCTAATTTAATATTGAGGCGGTTTACATAAAAGACAGCCCATCCATCCAAACCACAGTCTCTTGCGCCGGTTTTTTTGCCACTCCGAGTCTCGTACCATCTTCCACATCTCAATGTCTACATCCGTTGCTGTTGGAAGCGAAACCCTTGGACTCCCCATCCCACCGTTCACCCAGCATACCATCATCAGCTCTCTTCCAGCGTGGAGAGATAATGTCGACTTTAAAAAGAGAGAGAAACGTGTCATGGATTCATTGGTCACTGGATATCCACGATTCGTCATACATCTAAGTGTTAAAAAGGTACGTTTGACAGCAGAACTTGCCTTGATCGGTCCTGATTCCATTCAGCTTACCA
>JBBPOE010000286.1:0-33525 GCA_038091295.1 Tylopilus felleus | reverse complement strand
CCCATCTTCACTCTTGCCACACAAGGTCTCGCCCTCTACTTCTCAGTTTGCCATTGAGTGCCACTGACGAAGGTCTCTCCTTGCTCTAGCCTAACAGCCAGCTCTTGAGTGAGTTTGGTCGTTTCACAAAGCCATGGCCTGCTGGCCTGGCCCTGGCTTGGTGAACACTCAGGCCAGGCCACAGGCCAGACACAGCCAGCATTTTGGCTTGGCTTGGCCTGGCTTGGCTGGCCTACTGGCCTGAGGCCAGGCCGGAACAACACTAGTCATAGCTTGCAGGGATAGTATGATCGGCTGACCAGGTCTTTGCCTCACCCAAGATGGATGGAATGGTAGCTGCATCTTGACTCTCTGAGTTCAAGTTGTCATGGTGCTGACTCGGACTCGGAGCTGGTGACTTTGCGGCTACCACTGGCACAGCGAGTGAGTTTTCTGCCATTGGGGTGGGTTGTTTGAGGTCCTCAGGCTATCAGAGCAGCAGTGACATAGGTCATAGCTTTAAAAAATGGAATTCACGTACAAATGCAAGCAACTTGTGAGAGTCTAACAACGTACACAAGGGCAGTAGTTCAATTGTATGGTACGCCAGCGTGAAAGAAGCAACGGAGATGAGTGACAAGTTGAAAGGAGAGGATAGGGGCGACTGCCATATTTCACTATAAGTACTCAGGCCGTTCCATACATTCAGCCTGCAGTCCTGCTCCTCGGGACTGACAGCCACTGAGCTTCCTTACCCCTCCGTCTGCATCCCCAGATGTCAGTGTTTGAGCCGCAGGTGATCACTGCTCTCCTTCGCAACTCATCCCTCGTGGCGCCCAAGGACCGTGAAACGTTCCGCAACAAGTGGACTGAATCAGTGAGTAGAGCAGATGTCTGATTGCCTGGGCTAACTTGCTGCAGGTGAAGCAATGGGCAGATACATGGGGCAACTTGCCTGAGTCCAGGAAAACCCCTCGTCCTTGGTGCCAGCTTGAATGGGAGTCGCACGTAGTCGAGTATGTCAGCTTTGTCTGGGAAAAGACACAGCCACAGAAGAAGGCTGAAGTACCCACAAAGCTAAGCTTGGATGTTCCTCTGCTTGGCCCTCAATTCATTCCCCCATCGTATCTGCACCTTCGGAAGCGATCAGGAGGCTTTGACGTCGGCCCAGAGACACAGTACTTGAAACCTGTCAATATCGTACACCCATTCTACTATCCGGAACTCACTTGTTGCCCCCAATGCCAATCTACCACGGACATCACTTGGGAAGGCTGGATGGGTACGGGCGCTCGTGAACTCCACGGTGTTTTCCAGGACGAAGTTGCACTGGGTTTGCAGCTGCAATGCAATGCATGCAAGTTGAAGAGGCACGAGCTGCACGGTGATGACTTGACAACCTCAGAGATACCGCCTCAGCACATTGACAACCAGAGAAGGAATGAGAAGACAAATGTACCTCAGTGTGGTGCGGCAAGCTATTGTTGTGCAACAACCAGTAGTGCATACTGGAAGTCGTGGCCACACTGGAAAATTCCAGGTGAGTTGGCGATGCACACGTGGACATTAGTCATGATGCTGATGTGTGCACACCAGGCGGCATTCCCATCTTTCTCCATCGATGTGGGCTAACACGCGACCTCTTTGACCTTCTCATCGAGCTGCGACCTTCGTCTACCTCAGGTGGGCTGGCAGAGCAGATCAAACGTTAGGTTTTCAAGTCACCGATTTAATTCTTACTCACTCGTGTGTTTGACAGAGCTCCATTTGCTGCAGTGCCACCAGCGCAAGTATGAATACTTGGGAAGACTCAACGAGCTCTCGACAAGACCAAGAACAGTGGCCTCGTTTTTTGGTGCCAACCCCAAGGGCCTTCAGACGTTCTCAGCGTTTGATGATCCACTAGGATACAACGCTCGCTGTATCTCGGCTGATATCGTAACTGAAGTCTACCTTGAGTTCACTACGCGTGAAAGGGAGAACGAGTCCCAGGCTTACATGCGTTCATTGACAGGTAACTACGGCTTCCTCCAATGTTACCAGTGACTCACAATTAATTGTAGTGATTTGTGGCTCGCTCGACAGCACATTCAAGATATCTAACAAGGCAATGATCTCCGACACAGACTGCCAGCGATCAAAGCACCTGAAAGGAGGAATATTGAGTATTATTAACGAAAAGAATGAAATCATTGCCTGGGTACGTTACACGTAGCAGCTTGGACGGAAACCAATGTAGCTGCGGCAGGAGAGCTGACCATCTGTTCATGACAGCGCTTTTGTCAATCAAAGGACAACGCTGAGATCGAGGAGCTCCTTGCCGGGCTCAAGCGTCACACTCAGCTTCTTGGTCAACCTCTGCCTGAGATGTTTGTCAGCGACAACTCCTGTATGGTCAGACGTGCAATCACTGCTGTCTTTCCTGACAGCAACTCTATCCAAGACGTCTGGCACTTCATTGCAAGGTATGTTTCTCCTTCACACACTATCAAAATTCAGCTATTGACAAACAGCAACCAGGTACATGGCAACTATCTTGAACGGAAGTAAAAACCCTTCTCGCTCTGCAGTCATGTCCGACATCACGAATGCCATACTGAAAAAACATGCAAGCAGGAACAAGAACTGTGGAGCCACATACTGGGACCAGCATGAACAGGAGACGCGACTAGTTACTGCCTATGCTAAGTGGGCAGAAAAGGGAACTGTGTGGTCCTTGGCGTCTGAAAAGGTACTACGATAATCTGCTATGACAGCCATGTTGACAATCCCTGCTAGGTGCACCAGGAGCAACTGAAACATGTCCGACGAGGTTGCTTACAGCGCCGTCGTCAAGACGTGCAATCTGATGGGAGCCGAATTGAAGGGTGTCACAAGGCTTGGAATGCTCTTCAGAGAGCACAGCCAAGTGGTGTCGTCATGCTTACAGCGCTCAGTCATGATTTCGTACATCGCAGGAACATCCAGATCGCACATCAGCACGACAACTCAGAGAAAACACCATTCGTTGGCCTGACTGCTGGCTCTCATCATACTGGCCTTGTCTATGCAGTTGCTGTGCTACATAATCAGCTCCGAGCAGTGGCTGGATCACAATGCACCCTCCCCACTCTCCCTCAGCTCCACTGCGTTGACTCTGGCGAGACGTTCGGATTAGCAGCCTCGGAGCATATCTCGACATTTGGTGGTCTTGTAAAGGAAGAAGTCAATGACTTGGAGATCCAGCTTGACACCCTTTCCCACGTCGATGCAAGTAGCAGCGAGCCCATTGCTGAGCGTGCAATTATTTCCAGCCGCGAGTTCATTTTCAATGAGCTGAACATTGATCCCAAGCTGCTCGAGCTTCCTCAGGTTTCCATTCAATCACAGATTACTACTAGTACTACCTTGACATCCGAGTCCAAGTCGCAGCTACTGTGCCACCATAGATCCCCAGGCCCATCCGACACCCAACATCCAAGTCCCTCCAAGTCGTTCTCCCCTGATGTAGTCCCATTGGAAGTCGGTGGCGAGGCGGACTCCACACAGTTGTCATGCAGCACTTCAGGTATCATGGCGGTGGATGGAACAGTCCAAAAGCCTACTGTAAGTATAGTACTGTACGCTTGCACGTGCGCTCCTCACATATTCATACAAGCAGAGTGTTGCCACTGGCACCGGCCACGATGAACATCATGTCGGTACACTCAAACATTACTTCAAGCAGTCATCCATTGCCAACCCTCCAAAGTCAAGACTTGGAGGAGTGAAGCCACCAAGTGCTCAGTCGGAGGCCCTGAAATCCATTCCCGGTGATTCCCTGTCCATCCGAGCCTTGTCACCTGCAGCCCCACCCATGAAAGCATCACTCGGCCAAAGCCAGTGTACTGCCAGTGGCAAGAGGCGACTGGAAGGTCCCCACGAGACAAGGTCCCAGCGCTTGTTCCTCACAACCACTGGCATTCATCCCGCATCCCTCACAATCAATGGAGACCGAGAATTCTATCTTTTCATGGACATGCGTGCCGAGTTTCATTGGGTCTCACATGAAATGACCTCAAGGCGATGGGTTGATGCGACAGCAGAATACAATCGCCAGCTAGTCGAGACATTGGGTCTAGCAGCTGTCAGGAAGAATCCACTTGCCCTGCTTCGAAAGCTGGGTGAGATGGAGCCGAGACTGATTGAGCGAGCCCTCAATAATGACTTCACGTGTGAGTACTAGTACCATCTGGTCACTCTACCGTAACACTGACATCTTGACCTCGCGGGTGATCATTTCAGCCAAGCGCCGGAACGATGAGGCATTCTGGCGACACCACTGCACCGTCATCAGCCTCGTCAAAGTCAACACCACAACAGGAAGGAGGCACCACAAGATCCCCATGTGCTCTCGCTGCAAGACAATTATGTACCCGGGCCCGATGAAGTCGGTTGCAAACCACAAGCGTGGCATTTGTGCAGATGGTGTCAAGTCGAAGCCAACCCCTGAGTCACCCGAACTGCCGCATTGGCCCCAGCCGCAGGGCATCTTCACGGATGGCACCACCTTCCATGCGCAGGCTTTTTTCAAGGTCGTCAAGGAGATTTATGAGCTTGTGACATCCAGCGCTGGGCTCAACATGCTACTAGTCCAGGCCCAGGCTTTCCTGCTCATGCTCACTGCACGCACCATCATGCTCACGGATGAAGACGGTGAGCCCACTGCCGCTCTGTTCAAGCTTTATCCTGGCTTCAATGTCGTTGAGGCTGGCAACCACCTCATCCAGCACAATGGTACGGATCATCTGCGGATCAACTACCTTGAGCAAGATGCCAGTGCCTGATCTCATCTCTCGTTCTCTCATTCTCGCGCTCTCCAAGCTCGTTCTCGCACTCTCCAAGTCATCTCGTTCTCGCGCTCTCCAAGTCATTCTCATTCTCAGGCGTGTTCTTGTTTTCATTTACATCCGTGTTCTCGCTCCGAGTCTCGTGCACGTTCTCATTCTCGTTCTACTCTTTCTCTACTAGTTCCATGCTTTTTTGTAGTGAAATGCTCGTGTCCCATCCCTAGTTAGTTACACACTCATGTACCTAGTTACTATAACCTTTGAGCTTTGCAATACACGTTTGTCGTTTGTCCGTCCTCGAGATTGGATTGATGCACACACGGTGTCTGTGCATGAGATCCGAGTCCGAGTCGGATCGATGCGCACAGCGGCAGTGACAAATTGTTCATGGTCGAGGACAAGCGGTCGGGTCGGGACACGAGGCCGTGGTAGCAAACGAGAGCGCGCAGTCCTCCCTCCTCAGACTGTTTTCGACCTTAACAAAAAATCCCCCCCTTGGCACTGCCACGCGTCAGCTGACGGGACCAAAGACCAAAGGTCGCGTCGGTCGCATCGGCCGAGCGGAGCTCGAATATAGGTCGCTAGGTCCTGATTGGTCGAGATTGGTCGACCAATCGACCCCTTCGCACCGCGGTGCTACCCAATTGCCATTATTTAGTACGAAAACCGCTCACGTTGGTGCTCCAACCTGCAAACCATCATACTTGCCTTTGACCATGGACCCAATTTCACTTCCCTCCCAACTCTTCGCAGAAAGCTCGTTTCGAATTGCGTACCAACGATGCCTCGCCCTGGAGGGTGCGGCTCAGGCTGGTCTCAAACCCATCCCTGGTTATCCTACCCCCCTCGTGTGCGCTCGCCTTCTGGGCCACTTGTTGCGCTTGGCGCCGAACAGCAATGGCCGAGGACAGCTTCAGCGCGAGATCACGTCAGCGGAGAATGATGCCAAGCTCATGGAACTAGCTAAGATGTATTTCAACAGTTTCATTCGAGCTTGTAAATCTTAGCTATTGCCATGGTTGTGATTGACCATTACTGACTGACCTTTCGATAGTCAAGCGTAGCAGTGGACCAACGCCAATGCCATCCGAGCACCCCTCTCGCCCGTCGTTTGAAGATGCTCGCGCATATACAATGGAACTGATGCAACAAGGTCAATTAGATCATCGGAAGGCTAGGACTGCTGTACGTTCTTACGCGAACTTAGGAGAACATTCTGGTTTCACTTCTTGAATAGGCATTGCTTCGCTCCGATTATTGCTGCATGGTTACTGGCTGGCGCAGCATCGATCACAAGGGCATCGCGTATGTCCATGCTGCCCACATCATTCCGGAATCGATTAATGCAAACATCGATGAAAACGAGAAAAAGGTTGGTGTCAATGTTTCCTTGTTTCCGTCAACTCAAAATACGCCCTAGCGTTTCCACTCTGCTGGCGTGTGGGCAATCTTGTCCATGTTCACGGATATCAATGTCATCCCGGAATTGGCGGGAAACAAGATTCACCGTCTTGAAAACATCATACTAATGTGGGAAACTGGTCACCACCTTTTTGATGACCTTCGTATGTGGTTCAAGCCCGTGGAGGTGCGCTGCTAGGTTTTTGTTATGTCTGGCACTTGCATACTTTTATTGACAGGGTCGTCCACATACATACCATACACATTTAGTAAACGAGGAGCTTAGAAGACCCTACTTCATTCCCGAAATCGTCACGTTCACCACCAAGACTGATCTGCCCCTTCCCGATGGCGCCTACCTCGCGCTTCATGCACTTTGTTGCGAGGTGGCCTGGATGTCGGGTGCAGCAGAGCACGTTATGGACATTGAGAGGAGAATGGATAAGACGGCTGTGTTAGCAAATGATGGTTCGACTGCCGACCTCTTGGCAAGCGCGTTAGAGGAGGTTCTCGTTTACTGACAAACGTTAAACCCCGTCTGTATGGAGGTTAATGACTGTCGTTGTTTGACTGTTTGGTCTAGCTAGGGGAGAGCAAATTGTGTATCGTTGAAACGTTGATATCGTTCATACGTTACAGCGTCCTAGAACTTAAGGGAATGCATGCCCGGCACAACTCACCAGATGCCGCTAGAGCAACAGTATCTCTGTCATACCTAATTCATGGATCCTAATGTCAGACGGTCGTGAGCACGGAGAGAGACGCGCACATACCGAGCACTGTTTTCACTTCACCTTGAAACTCTGTCTTGAGTCGCTGATACGCTTGATGGATCGATCGATCAACGACCGCTTTTGCGCAATATCAAGGTCTTGCAAGTATGCCCGGCAGTCTTCGTTCCTGGAACCATTCCCGCAGAACCAGTGACCACGGGTGGATTCCCTGTGCTCATCTGAATTCACGGTGGGTATGCAGTGGATCTACATATCCCTATTTGTGTATCTGATCTTGAAGTTTAGCTACGCGTCTGGATATGCGGCAGCGTACATTGACGCCGAACCCGTTGCTGATTCCCTGAACATCATGGTAGCCATCGTCATTCAATATTGTCTGGATGCATTCGGTTTGCGCTCTGCTTCAAAGGCTAACATTGTCTCGTCAGTTGCTCTGATTCCTGAATTAGGTTTCCTCTCTTGCAGTGTGATCAAAGCACGCGGAGTGCCTCCTTCGCAGGCCAAGGCTCCATCGCTCCCAACAAGCACAGCAACACGATCCGAGCTCTTCTTCCGACCTCACAGCAGAGCTCAAAGACTCCCGAAAATTCTCTCTAAGCTTGGTATGTCATCCCACGCTTATTAGTATCACCCTTGACTGACGGATGCTCCCTCTTTCAGCGCTCTTTCTTCACATACATATCAGCATCATCACTGACGCATTCTTGCTATCTGTATACAAGGAGTTGCAACCAGTGGCCTTGACGCTTCTTAGTTACATTGCTAGCCTTCGTATTTCCATCGATGCTTGTTTTCACCAGTAGTAGATGACCTTATCTGGTGTGTGACATTTTGCTGGACATTTTTGCTAGCAACAAACGGATTACTCCATCGTCAGCTAGATCTCACCGGATCGCGCATCCTTGTCGCAAGTTCTTCCTCAAATTGTGCATCTTTGGGAAAGAGCACTATTGAAAGTATGTAACCGTGCTCTACCTACTAATTCAAATTCATATCGGGATGGTGTTGATAATGTAAATCGAGCAGAGCAAAAGCACATCAGCCCGCTCAAATTCCGGGCATGAAGATATAGATGTTCAGAAGGCAACTCAGCAGACGGTCGCGTGCCGAAGAAGTGGACATGAACGACTCTGAAGACGATTGCCTCTCCCGCAAGAAAGATACTAGGACTGCCAGTGTATGGGTGAAATAGCTTGAGGATGATGCTGGAGGAATGAACGTGATCTAGTCAGCGATGGTAACCAGTTTATGACTGCATGTCGGAAATTACAAGAGAATCAACAGGGTCATTATTTACAATGATGATTGCACACTGGAGTATGACTGTAACATTGCTAGTGAGCATCGCCAATCACTTTCCACTTCAAATTCTCGCGTCCAATAACCTCCCTGGAGTATGCGGATTTCCTTAGTTCCATACGGCTGTCATCTCAGTGGGTTCCAAAACAAGGGGTACAACTTTCAAGTTGTGCAGCCGTACAGGCAAGTGCACTTCATTGCACAGCCTTGCCAGTGCATGGTAGATGGCAATTGAAAGCAACGGCAAGGTGCCCACCAACAGACCACCTACTGCATAAGCGAGTGAATGTGCACTCGTGACGAGCTCAAGTGCCGTCATGGAAGATATACCCAGGAAGGGGATCACATGAAGGAGCCTGGATAGCGTTGGACAATTCTAATAAAGGCATTAAACCGTGGAGAACAATGGTACGAGTAGAGGTTGGGAAGGGGCAAAAAATCACCTGGAAAAAATTGCCGCTAATAGCGAGATGGAGACTGATGGTATACATAACAAATGCAAGTGTCAATGATGCTAGTGTTTTGGATCCTGCAATCAAGTGGATACTGTGTCGTTGTGAGTGACAAGCCGGTGCCTTGCAGTAATAATTGTTGAAGCAAAAAACGCACCCAAGAAACATCATGAGCTACGTGACAATAGATCTAAGTTAAGGATGGTGTCTGGAGGAGTGAGCGTACCGAATTCAACGAAAATTTGCGCAAGTCTTCTAGCTTCCTTGTCTCCTCTAGTGAGGAGCCTGAGGCAGGTTCATGTCCCGAAATGAACCACTGAGAACAACGTAATCCGCGCAGAAATGAAGTGACGAAGGATGGAATAGTGGAGAGTAAACAATGTCGGTCGCTAATCCCACGCAAGGGGGAATGAATCGACACAAGTTTCAGTCTGAGGCGGGCAATGTGTGTGCCCACCGCTGCCATTTATCATCTCCTCCCATGTGAATATTGATTCTCCATTAACGGGCACAAAACTTGTATGTGCAAGTAGACGGGAAGCTGTGAGGACCAAGACTTAATACTGCATGTGAGCGTTCAGCATTCACAATTAAGCCCTGTTCCTGTCACCCCCGTTTAGAGGCTTAGAGCTGTGTTGATATGTGGAACTTCTTCGAGCTCTGGGACATGGAGCTGACAGATGAGATTGATCACTCACGGCCAAGCCTCAATCTTTACATTGCAACGGATAACACTCTTGAGTGGTCCTATGAGAAATGTTGGCGTCTTCTTTGCTGTCGAATTAGTTTGGTTCCAACGAAAACCAAGACCACGAACACACAATCCCACAGTATTGCAAGTGAAAACAATCAGCGTTCGCGTGAGATTTGCAAGCTAAGGTAGTAGCAAGTGACTCGCACTACGATGGTGTCAAGCAATTCCAATTTCGACGGGTCAAGTACTAGTACTTGGCATACAGGTTGGTCACTTGCCTGCGAGGTCACCGGATCAGATAGTTAAACCAAGCCCAAAGTCTGTCCCTGAAAGTTGTAACTGTCACAGGACGTCTTCAAGTTGCGAGACCAAGCTCGAAGAACGATGTTGGCCAAGTTGGCAAGGTTTGTCGGGACATTCCGAAAACCATTCCGCGGGCACAGGATCAGAAGGAAAGGGAGTATAGTACGTACCTCGGCGGAGCCCACTGGCAGGGGCAGGTTACCATTCAGAAGTGGCTGACCTAACATTTGTAAAGAACATGAACACATCCGCCGATATTGTTTAACTTACCGGGCTTGAGCAACAACTTTGTCTGCCAGTGCCAAGTGTTTGCCACTCGGTCACGGTGTTGATTGACGCCGCGTATGGCAACTTCCAAGGAACGAACCCTGTTTTGCACCTCTTCGCTACTAGTTCTTGCCAGCCCTCGGACGACGTGCTAGTCTTCCGCATCCCTCCACCATCTTGTGGCCTCCATGTGGGCAGTGCAAGTACGTTGATGTCTTCGGGCGGCGGCTTGTCTAATAGAACGGTCCGGTCACCAGACTAGATGCCTTCCGCAGCAGTGCCAAGTATTCGAAGCGAGTGCAGGAGACGATAGAACTTTCTCAGCAAGGTGGGAAAGCCTGAGAGTGCTACTAGTAAGACCGGTCCAGGGGGGATAGAACACTTAAGTCACTCACCGATCGAGACTCCAGGGCGATATTTCCTTCATGGAACCCTCCCCAGGCAGGTCCAGCGGATCTGTCGCTGCAGGTATTGGATTTATGCGTCGGACGTCTGCAATCTCGATGGCAAATCCAAGGCTGCCTAGTTGCGTGCAGTAGTCCGACCTACAAGTCCTCGGATCATCGTCCAAAGGGTTCACTATCGGTTTACAGAGGCACGCGGAAAATTCATACACTACTACTTTCTTTCAATGCTTGTAAGTCGTTTCTGTTTCTTCATTCCTCGCGTCATAAACCATCGAAGTGACCAGGCTCAATATTGCGACAACTGTTTGATCTTGATGATGATGATCGCTACGGGACACGTGAATCAACTCAAACCAGCGGAGAAAGTGATCTGTCTTACGTTGAGAGTCGAGGCCCTGATAAGGAATTTGTTCGCTGAGACCACCGCACCCCTCCGAGTCCTTGATGCCCATCATGGTGTCCGTAGGGGGAGTGAGCCCACGCTCAAGCAGCCACGTACCAAACTTGGAGCCAAGCTGTGAAATGGGAGTGAATATGAATCATCCGAGCGAGGAAGCGGCGATATGTACCCCAGTCTTCTGGTTAAACGACTCGACAACGAGGACAAAGGGGGTCGAACCGATCTTTCTAATCGTCTGTGGGAAAAAATGCTCAAACCACGACCTTTACACAGTGAACAGATCAGCCCACCTGTTCGTCGACGATGTTGAGCGTGGGCTTGTTGATTAAGCCGACGTCTAAGCCATTTTGGCGGCATCGCAGCACCGCATCCCAGGAGCGGTATAACATCTCCCCGAATGACACGACGATCCCGCAGTGTGCTCTATGATTTTCTCATTCGTTCCGGAACAAACTTGTATTAATCATCAAAGTTCCTAAGACCATTTGATTCGAACCAAGTTCCGAATCATCCCCCAGTCGAGAGATGAGCTAGTAGTTTCATTGCATTGTTCTGCTCACGTGGATGCCCATAATCTTATTAGCGGCCTTCCCTTTCAAAGACTTCAATGTTTACCAGCCGCAGATCTATTACTGTATCGACAACTAGATTTCATGGCCCGCGCTCGTTGTAATTTGTTCTCAAGGTACATATCTTTCCAGTATACCCAAGTTGATTCAGCTAAGTCATTGCTGGCACGAGCAGCATATATATGCCAATAATCATGCTGCGGAGGTGATCGTACAATGTCTCGTTTGCAGCTCTGCATTCATTACCTGTTTAACCAGAGGAAACGGTGGAGTTGTTGAAGAACATATCTACTCTATATAGGTGTTGCAAACCGTAATAGTCTAGCCCGATCCCATCACTCGAACCGTAGTTCTCATTGCTTAGTTTGATGTCCATGGAACCTTCCAGGGCAGACGCAGGCACAGGTATTCACACCACGGACGTGTCCGCACAGTGTCTTCCATGGTGGATGACTATGGTGACCAGCGGGAAGACACCCAACAACATGCCAACGGCTGCAAGGACAGGAGACTGCACGCGGGACACTAACTCGACGCCGGCCATGCAGGACATGCCCAAGAGCGGTATAGCATGCAGACATCTGGACACAATAGGATAATTCTAAGCAATCGATTAGATGACTCGGAGGTAGAGCGTCATGGGAGGACGTTTACCTGGTGAAAACAAGCGTTCATGGCAAGTCGAAGGCTGATAGTGTATATGAGAAGTGCTAATACCACCGGTTGTAACTCCTTGGATACCGAGACCGCAAGGATGCAATGGAATTTGTCAGTGATGGTGCTGATATGTCCGAGAAGATGACTCACGGAAGGAGCGTTGTAAGCTGTTATGTCCGAGCGCATGATTTGATCAGGAGCGATGTCAGTACAAGCGCAAGCCATGGCATACCGAGTTCAATGAAAACTTGCGTGAGTCTTCGAGCTCTGTTGCGAGGTCGGCGGAAGGGAGATTCGGATGGTGCTGCTGTTCCGGGTCGGCACTATGCTGAGAGCGACGGAACTTGTGAAAGAAGCAGATAGGCAGAAAGACATGATGAAGTCAGATGCAGATAAACGGCGCCTTCTGGATGTCCAGTGAGCTTGGATTGGAGATGGTGAATGGGCATCATCCGGTGGCTTATAGACAAGGGACTTGTATATATGATGAATTGTCAACTATAGCCGCCCGCTAGAAGGATTTACAGCACCACAAATCGACTTGTAAGCGCCTCCCGAGCGCTCGTTGAAGGTTGGCGCTGGTAAGACTCAGAACAGCATCCATACAGGTGCAACCCGGCCGATTTGGAACCCGCGTACACATTACGTGAATTAACCTCAGGCGCTAGTTTGCGAGACGCTGACGAACCCAAACAGCAAACTTACAACTAAAACATGTGCATTACGCGCTGGCATCTACGCTTTCGTGAGACGCCAGCCAACTTGAACAGCATAAACGTAAAGCAACCACGTCGCTTTGGAGGCGCCTCCTGGCTGCGAGACCTGTAGGATACAAGTGTCAGCTACTAGGGTTGACTGACAATCATAATCCCCGGGAACCACATATGCAGATAAATCACCAGACATGTCCGTGGCATGGATACCTGTGCGGATCATTCCGGTCTGGCCCTTGCTATGTCTTTGATCCATGTCCAACTTGAATCAAGCAGGGAGAATTCTGAGGAGTAATGAGGTCGGAGTAGGTTATTAATGTAGTCACAAGTGCATACTAGAATAGAAGTGTCTCACATCCTTCATCGATTCCACGATTCCACTGTTTTCTTAGATCTGGTTTAACCATTGCTATCCGATGAGAATTGGGCGCCATTACAAAAGAAGACCTTGATGGCGATCTAAGCGCGTGAACAGCAGCCGGCCTTATCAGTATCTATCACATATGTTCGGCAGCGGCATCCCTTGAGACAATCGGAAGGGTGGCTAGAAACGTCATTGTCATCAATCAAGAGCTTGATGTCCAAGCTCTGAGCGACAGCAAGATGAGTAGCCTCTGCATCGTTCCCCAATTGCAAAAAAACCATTGGAGCCAACTTGAAGACAACAGAGAGCTTTCTCCCAGCGGGTGAGGGCGACACTGTTGACATGTGGCCACGCGTGGCCAAGACTACCTGAAGAGAACTTGACACCGTCAAGTCCAGGATGGCTGGGAAACTGAAACTGTTTTCGAGGAGCACTCCAGAACAGACGGACATAAGTGATGAGCCACCGGACTTATCTTGAGGACACACACGACACGAACTCGCGTACCAGCTTCATTAGAGGGAATTGGAAGCCGATCTGTCCAAACCCTGGAACAACTGAGTCCGATACAACCTTCAGGGACAGGTCATAGGCACCACCTGTATGGATAGGGAGGAGACATCGATATCGAATGGCGTGCCAGTCTTGGTGTCTGCTTTTGACAAATTGGTCACTCTCCAGTAAGGGTGTGTCTTGTCGTCAACTTGGGAGCAGCTGCCAGTCTCCGACGGGAAATGGTTCGACCTCCGCTGAAGCCCGCAGGTTGTTCCTCCAAATCATCTTCAGATTCTTCACCAACACTCCATCATTTCCCATGCCTTGCTGTAGAGTGCCTAGACGATGCCAGACCATGGTCCAGGTCATGCGTCATACCATACGTCTGGTGGAATCTAACTTGAGCACAACCCCACCAATCACTGCCACACTCCACCGCAACCCCGCCTGGTCTAGACTACGGTCTATGACGTCGAGTTTAACGGCAAGGAGCTTCTTGTTATTGGATTGGGTCACAACACCCGTAAAATCGATCAGCAACGTCGATTACATACCACTTTAGTTCATCGCATATAGGGCGGATGGTATCAGTTTTATCAGCCTCGACTTGATTCAACCCCTCACGCGAGAAGGATCGACCATCGGTGCCTGATCTTGTCATGCCACTCTGCATTGTCTGCTTTCATCGTAGGTTCCATCGCTTCCAGCACATAAATCAGAGAGAGCAGCACTCCGACCTCACAACAGAGCTAGAGGAATCGCGCAAATTTGCATTGAACTCGGTATACATCTCGCGCTTGTTGACACTGCTTCTGGCTGAAATATGTGTTGATCAAATACGACTCTCCTTGCGTGCGTGTGCGCACCATCCTTTTCTCGCCAACTGGTGACCGCGTCGCCACTGCTACGGCTGAAAATCCCGATCCCAAGTCGATCCACATCTATGACAGCAAGAACGGCCAGCTACTCTTGGACATCCCATTTCGCCTCTCCGCTGGCATATACATTTCGTCACCGCTCGCCTGGTCCGCAGATGGTCGTCAACTCATTGCTGCCGCTTACAGCAAAGTCAAGCGTTTCGATACTTCTTCGGGATCCCTGCTCGCCACCTGGTCTATTCCTGAGGAGGATATTCCAGATGCTGTCGCGCAACCAAAAGTTTGCCGTCGTCGTCTCATACCAGTTACTTTCCTTTTGGGACACCTCTACCAACCAGCAAATTGGAACTACTATCAAGCAAACTAGTCGAATAGGGGCCGTTGCGCTCTCCCCCAGCGACGAGTGCCTTGCGACCGGGGAAAAAAACGGCAAAGTCACGTTGCGGAGTCTATATGGCATCCTCCCGGCCTCGTACTTGGCGGTGAACGTAAGTGATTAACTGGGCAATGTCGGTCAATCTGACGCGTCTACTCATCCCTGCACGTTTACATGCGAAAGGTGCCTGCGAGACTTGTACCGTACGTCTGGTAAGGTGGCGATCTGTTTGCTATATGTACCGTGTATGCTACGGGACACCGGGCGTACGAGCTTTTTTTGCAGATTGGAAATGCGACTGCCTACGAGAGATCGGTGTAAGCCATCATGCATCATGTTGTGGGATCATTGGCAGTCGTATCATTCACTCGACAATTGCTTCGAATTGCATTCCGGCACCGCAGAAGTTTTCGACCTCGAAGGATCAAGGAAACAAGTCTCGCCGCTGGACGTCAGACCAGTCCAACCATGTTGTACAACGTCAAATCGAGCAAGCAACGGCGCTTTTCACCGAAAAAAAAAACGGTGATAATCGGGAAAGATTCTTTTGCGCTGGAAGACTGCATATATCGCACGGACATTGGAGGTGGGTATATTGTCAAAGGGTGTACTCACTTTATAATTCAACACTGATGTCAAAACTCGCTCTAATGAAAGACGGCCGCCGCAGCCAGAGGAAGCATTGTCACATGACATTTCTGAGCCACCCCCTTACTATTATGTAATGTCCATATGGGATCGTCCGCCCCTAAATCAATGCATGACATCATTACATCATATAACCTATTTGAACTGTCTGTTTAGGTTTCTGTTCATTTCCACCATGTTCTCGACCAACCAGCTACTCGAAATTTTCGTTGTTCTCTGCACCGTAGACCACTATCGCTATGTCTTCTCCAAAGTTGGCGATGCCTCTGACTTCGCCCGATCCAAGAGTGGCCCCGTCCGACCCGACTCCATGCCCACCCGTCTCTCCATCCTCATCTCTCCAATCCAAGGGCTCGCCTATTTCCTCATTCCAACGGTCTACATCATCTCCGTCGTGGCTTCTGGATTTCACCAACCAAAGTGGATGAATCCGCTCGCGTTGCCAGATACGGTGGATGGGGTAGAGCTAGATGACCTCTGGAAGAACACGATCAGGGTAGCCGCATCCGTTGCCAGCATCGCGATGCAGTCAGTCGTGGATCACGTGTTTGAGCATCTCAGCGACCAGTTTCATCCCATCGGGGTACGTTGTTTGCTCTTCTGCTCAACACGTGTGTGTCTAGGATGCCCAATCTAATTTGTGTGATCAGCGTCGCGAGAAATCGAGAATCATTCAGACAGGCCCGTATGCCTGGGTGCGCCATCCTCTGTACTCGTGCGTCTCCTATTCCTTGTTTGTTCCACGATGTTCAAGATTGACACGACGTAGCGTCTCGCTGTCGCAAACAGTCTTCTGGACATTTATGTACTGGTCATACGCACCTCTGTTTGCACTCGTCGCTGCTGTAGTCGTGTACGCGGTCAAGATCCCTATCGAGGTACTTATCCCATTCCTCGAACTTGATGATCTGCGGCTTATCAGCTTTGGTTGGCAGGAAGAGGCTATTCTCCGAGACGATGCAGTCAAGGAAGAGTATCGCGAATACATGTGCAAGGTACCTGCGAAGCTCATACCGTACGTCTGGTAAATGAGTGGTTGGTTTGCTGTGTGGTATTATGTGCGTTGCGTGATTTGAATGTAGTGTATTGCGAGTTTCATTGTCACAATGTCAGTCAGAGATGTATTGGTTCTAAGTGATGACACACATGTACCAGTCTAATAATCGTACAATATGGTGGGTATGTCCGTTGGTCAACAAATACACAAATCACCTTTAGAGGACTATAGCAATAATAGAAGAAATGAGGAGAGAAAAATTTACGCGTACTCTATCAATACGTACGTGTGCAGTGAGAGGAGAGCGATTCCAAGACAAGTGCTTCGAGGGAAAGAAAAAGACCCTCAGCCAGGACGCACAGCGCACGAGGGTCCGAGGGTCCAGGGTGGGTGTAGGGTCACGATCCCGGCATGAGCTGTTGCAACCTCTCCGCGTGCGACTTGCGACGTCGCACCAAGTCCCCATGCGTCATCGTCGCTCTCAACTCGAGCTCAATCTAGAGCGCAAGCCGACGCGTCATCGCCAGAGTCCAACGCGAGAAAAGAATACACGTACCTGTAAAAGTTTTTCCGGCTGCCACATCCGCGTCGGCAGATTCTCCAACGCGACATAGACCGCCGAGATCGACTCGCACTGGACCAGTTCCTGTTCGTTATCCTTGAGAATCCCGAGCGCGATACGGAAGAGGACGTCGAGCCCGTCCACGAGGAAGACGTCCCAGACTCGAAAGAGTGTCTGAGTTTGGGGGGGCAACCGCACGCACATGGGTAAGTATGATATACTATGACATCACGCGACGCGTACCTCGATCGGGAGGCAATCCGTAAACAAGGACAGGAACCACGAAAAGCAGATCGCGGCGAGGTCCACACCAAGCTCGATGAGGTGCGTGTGTAATTTCGGAAGGAGCTCCTGGACGTAGTCCAACAACACCAGCGGACAGGCGCGCGAGGGCAGGAGCGACGGCGAAAAAAAGTCGTCGGGCAGGATTCGCTCGATGATGGCCGAGAGGACCCAAAACGCCTCTTCTTCGTCCGCGTGGACCAAGAGGAGCGTCGACGTGACGAGGTTCATCCCTTGACAGTATCCCACGGACGGGTTGCGTCTGTGTCAAAGGGAAGAACAGAAGATGCGAGAACAGTGCGCGGTGTGCGTGAGCAGAGACACCGCGAACCGACGACGCGCACGCTTACCGACTGTACGCCGTCAACACCCGACGAAGCTTGCACACCCCCGCTCCATCTCCCCCAAAGAATATGTTCAACGGCATCGTCCGCCCAATGTCCTTTTCGATTTCGTTCCGCACCAACGCATGCCCCGCGTCCTCGCCCGCCTGTACCAACAGATCCCCAAACAAACCTGGCTCGCGCATCTCGAGCCCCCCGCTGCATTCGAGCCAGAGCTTGGACCGGTAGACGAGCGGAATGCCCCCGCGGATCAGCTTGTCGAATTGAATGCGTTCGTCGCGACTTGCGGAGAGACCGAGCTGGGCGAAGCCGATCAGGCCTTCCGAATGCGTGAGCTCTTCCTCTTCGTCCATCGTTCCAAGGCCAAAAAGCGCCGCGGCACCGCCGACAGATGTCGTCGTCGTCGCCGTAGGCAACTTGGCACCGACACGGACGCGACTGCGTTGCTTCACAAAGGCGTCCCAGTCTTTTCGCGTCGCTGTCTGCCGTTGGTCGTGAATCTTGGTCAGGTCCTCTAACAGGACCCGAATCGTGTTGGCGCAGACATGGCGTGGCGTGCTCGCAGTGACGGCAAGAACACAAGAGGTACCTGGCGAGGGCCCATCAAGCGAAGAGGTCAAGGTGGACCGACGGTGTTTGCTGTTGCGAGAGGGCCCGGGAGAGGAACCGCGCGATCTCTGTGACGATTGTCCATTGTTCTCTACAGGCGAGGACGACACTAGAGATTTGGCACTCTCCCCGTCTGGCATACCGACACTAGGCAGTGAGCCTCGTCCATCACACTCGCAGGGTCCCTTGGTCACGTGGATAACGCTCTTGGACACGTCCGCCTCCTCGTCCGACCACGAATTGCTTTCCTTCCGATCTGCGATCTTGACCCCAGTAAGACAGGCAGGCGCCGTGTTCCCACATTCCTTGGCCCTCACGAGCAACAACACGTCGTATTGCGACACGTCATAAATGAACCCATATCGATCCGTGAGTGGCTGCTTGCTCTCGTCGTCGTGATAGACGCTAAACCGCGACGCCGCGTTCGGAAGCGGAATCGTAAACCGAAAGTCGCGTGCTGTCAGAGGAGTGTATTTACGGGAGAGATAGTGTGTAGGGGGCTTGGACGTGGCTGGGATGATCGACTCGAGTGGGACCGAACTAGGCTTTTTGGCGGCAGGCTGGGGAGGCACCGCGCTGGCGTCTGCGTTGGACCTCGGGACGCTTTCCAATCCACCCGTCGGCTTTCGCTGCGGTTGTGGCATCAACGCGTTGAGGATGGGCGCGGTGAGAGAAGCCGTGAGGCCGCCCGTTCGCGATCGCGACTTGCGCACGACCTGATTTTGAGCATTCAGCGCGCGCGACAGGGACTCGGTGGCAGCAATCCCTTCGACAGGGCTCAGCGTCGCCCGGGCAACGACCTGATGGCCCCCTTCCACCCGCGCTTCTTTCCGCTCCCTGCGTTCTCTCGGTTCACGAAAGATGACGTGTTCGTCGCGCGTGGTTTGGACGAGCTCGAGGGCAAGACGACGGATGAGCGGACCGGCGTCCCGACCTTGGTCGACGAGGATGCTGCCGGAGTCGGAGGTCATAACGCGCGTCGCGTGTGCGATGGCGCGTAACGAAGAACCCTGAAGAAGACGCTTGTCGTCTACGAGCGTCGGGGACTGCGTCGTGGACGTTTCCGTTCTTAGGTCGCACGGGTCCGGGGAAGTCGCCAGCTGAGGAGCCGACGGGGCTGGTAACGGTAACGCGCTCGCGAGAATCGGCGACGATACCACGGACGGAGGTGGTCCATCTTGCACGGGCGTTAATGCAGGACTCGGTGTTGCCACGACTACTTTGCGTTGCTTGACAGTGCCTGGGGCCGACGTAGAGGGGTTCAAGATCGAAATTCCGAGCGTCTCGAACACGCTTTTTGCGGGCTTGCGTCGCGAGGCGCGATGGGAACCGCCTGGAGCGGCTTCGGCTTTGGGGTGGGGGGACACATCATCACGTGACGGTGCTTTGCTGGCCGCTTCTTCTTTAATGGCAGGGGTTGACAGACCGCGAGGATGTTTGGACTTGCCTCTGTGTAGCCAAGTCCCTACCCAATCGCCGATGGTGGCTCTATCCTGTCTGGGGAGATGTCCATGGATGTCGTGGGTGTCATCAGTGTGAGCATCTGAATCACTGTGCGATGGCACTGCCGGGACTGATGGGGCACTATTAATGACGACATCCCCAAGCTGTGATTCGGCGCGCGTCGTGTGGTTCGAAGATGGCAGGAAAGTTGATGTCGATGACGTTACGCTCTCGACCACGGACACGTTCTGGCCCAGCGGCACCTGGTCCTCGAGCGCTTCCGTGAGAGACGTCTTCAAGGACTGACCAATAAAACAACGTTAACGACTTCCACGATAAACAGATGTGACACGCACCGAAAGACTCTCCTTACGCTGGACGCAATGACGACGCTCGTCGTCGTCGGTAAAGATGGACTGTACGACCCGTCGTGCGACCTCTTGTTCCGAAGGCAACAGCTCCTGCAACAACGTGTCGGCACGTTTCCTCCCCGCCTCTTGCTTCTCTTCCAACAATCTCCGATTTTCCTCGAGCTCGAGTCTGACGCGCGATAAATTGTAGAGGGCAGACGACAGGCTGCGGAGGGCGGTGTGATACGGATGGGGATCTGCGTCCGAGGGGGACTCGACGGCGCTCAGCTGTGAGATCGCAGATTGGATCGCTTCGTCCGAGTACTCGTGCCATTTGTGTGCGAGGACCTGTGTTGCAGCGGGTGAGTGCACCTCGGAGATGTGTCGGATCCGCGTTGTAGGCGATGTCGGGCTGGGTGGGGCGAGGTAGTTGGTGTCGTAGGGTGATGCGACGACGAACCGGAGGGGCTGGGACGGGGCAAGGTGCGGAGATCGCTGCAGGTGAGTCGAGAGGGACGCGGTGGAGGGTTTACGATGGACGGTCTGATCGCCGTTCAACGAATCCCGCCGTCCGTAGCCACGTACGCCACCGTTTCCAGCGTGTGCATTCACATTGGTGCTGTTGCTGGAGGCGGCGTCGAGCTGAGCTTTGAGCGTGAAATAAGTTGTTTGTGGCTTGGATGCGGCTGCGCTGGCACCGTCCTGGGTGGTTTGGCGCGGTCGACGACCTCTGGACGTCTGTGGGACCTCGTCTGGGGAGAGCGGGTGTAGCTGGACCGGCGAGGGTGAAGCCATTGGGATTTTCGCTAGAGGACCATGTTCAGATGGCGTATTGGAGCGACACCGTGTGACTGCACTGCTCTATCGAGACTTTGACTTCACCGCGATGGGCTGGTTCACAACGTCCAAGGTAGAGACCCCTGCCGTGTCTAGGGAGGACAGAAAGAAATGCTGGGAGAACAGAGATGACTACTTTGGCTGTCTCGATCGCGCAGGCGTTCTCGAACCAGGCAAGGAGGGGAACGCATGTCCAACAGAAAAGTCGCGCTACGAAGCCAGTTGCGCTAAAAGCTGGGCAAGTCGCTCTCTTATTCTTCTTCTGCGACGTTTGACACTGCTCTAGATCGAGTACTTTAACAAGCGACGGATCTTGGCTGAACAGCAAAAGGATCTGCTCGCGCAGTCTAAGACGCAGGCTCAGACAGCCAACCAAAGATGAAGTTGGTGCACATTCGTTGGTTTGCAAACACTTAGGCTATTGATGGAGATGTGTTGATATCCCTACAAGAACCACCCACTTAATTCAGACTCGTTTCCATGGAAGAGAGGGGGGAAATTATTGGGCTTAGCTAACGATGGGGGTTGGCACAGGATCCAGATGCCATCATGAGCCTCTCTTAATCACGGTGATGTCGTCCGGTCGTTTCCTCGGCGCAAAGCGCACGTCTATGCACCCGCCATGTGCAGTACGTGGCGTTTTCGGTAAGCGAAACATGCACCTCGCTAGATATGATGCCAACTGATAGCAGCTATCCTCAGTCAGCCCTTTCAATCAGCGCCGACAGCTTCCTCTCTCTTTTTAAGCTTGTTCGTCATTCCGTGATGATGGGTTGCATCATGTGTTGACATGTTTCAATACCTTTTTCCATGCTAGCTCCATCAAGACATGGACTGCGCCGTTCTTGCGCATCACTCGCCATCACCCAGGTCGGCGGATGTCGATGTCGATATGCATAATAGAACAGCCTATCAATCCGACAGCTCAGCCACGAACAAAAGGGTACGTCGTATTTTCAAAAATAATCGTTCACCCCTGTCTGTCGTATCAGGGCATTTGGCGGGCTTTGTATCAAAGAGGCTGAGGGATCATGCCTTTTTCGTCCATGGGGACCAAAGGCTCGGCGCTGCATAGCTCGAGCTAATTCAGGTCTCCCTCGTGTCCGTTTCTCTGACTTCTCTTCCTTGATGACCGCAAGAAATCTTGACAAGTCGACATACACGCTTTGCGTGGATGGAGAACCATCAATGATGATGTAACGGTGGCCGCCTGGCCTCAGCGTTGGGTGGAGCCTCTTGACGCCTTGGCCGTTGAATGCTCTGGCTGTCTGTGGCCGCGATC
Source organism: Tylopilus felleus (assembly GCA_038091295.1). Taxonomy (NCBI): domain Eukaryota; kingdom Fungi; phylum Basidiomycota; class Agaricomycetes; order Boletales; family Boletaceae; genus Tylopilus; species Tylopilus felleus. The sequence continues at coordinate 11,375 of JBBPOE010000286.1, read as the reverse complement.
ATCCCCACGGGGGTACCGGACGTTTTCATGTGGACACACCAGCTCTCACTTGCACTAGTCTCTCTCTGATAACTGTTTCTTGGGGGACGCGGAGTTCAAACGTTCAATGTTCCATGCCCCCGATTGCATTGATGCATCCCACAGATGACCATGCACCATCACGATTTCAAATCCACGGCCCGACCGAGTGCCATCACTCAAGGTGGTGGATCATATCTTTTATCTAAACGCGCTGCCATTGGGACTTGAGCTCAATCGCAACACTGCAACGTCACTGCCTTGCCTGGTAAAGTTTGGCTGTTGTTCCTTTTGGCTATACGAACTTCTTAAAGCATTCGCACAGGACTGTGATAACCAGCCAAGCTCACGACCTTATTGAGATAGAAATTGCCGAGATACATATAGCACAAACCCCATCGAAAGCCCGCTCATTTGTTGGGTTTTATCCCCAAGCCAAGTCCCACACCACTGTTACTTTGTTAGCACGCGCGCTCTCCCCCGCTCAAACGATGTCTTCGTTACAAGCTAAAGATTGGGCGACGGGCGTGGAATATTCGAGTCTGTTTCATTCGGGGCTTCGGGCCATTTCCGTACGGCCATGCGCCCATCGTACTCGGGCGAGTTCGCCAAGTTCCTCCTTGCGAGAGAAGAGCTCGAGCGGGGAAACGTCTTCGTTGGCGTCTCTACCCTCTCGCTTGCTTAGGTGGAGTACGACGCGGACACGTCATCGGAGTCCGTCCACGTCGCCAGAGTCGAGTCCGGTCCCTCTGCCACGGACGCCCAGGCTCACGCGCCCGCGACCATCGTCCATGTTTGTGAGGTCGATGAAAGAGGTGGATGGGTGGTCATCCGAACGGAATTTCTTTGACGTCAAGGACTATCCGAAATTCCCGTAAGTCCTGAATAATGCAAGCGTACCAACATGCGCTCACGTTTCGGAACAGCGAAGAAAAGCATCTCGGCGCAAAGTTTTTCCTGCCGTCGATCGAACTGGATGCGGTTCACTGCCTGACGGGATCACGGCCCTTTTTTGTGAATCTGGAAGAGACGGATGCAGTCGCAGTTTCATCGGTGGAGGATGAGCCGTTCCTCACGCTGTCGAATTCTTCGGATGGAATCGTGCAACACGCTATTCCGCGGCGTGAACGTCCTGTGTCGATGCAGACGATGCCTTTACACTACCGCCGGGAAAGGGGTGACTGTGCGTGGATGCTGGAGGAGTCCAGTCCAGAGCTGAAGGCGTATGATCTTGGGGACGCTGAGGAGGAGGAGATACGGCTGGACGATGAGGAGGAGGACGAGTCGGACTGGCGACAGTTTCATGTCGATTGGGTTCGGAACATTGTTGGCTGAGATGCCGTGGTGTATTACATAATCATATTTTGAGCGCATTGCTTCCTTTGCCACATTGTCTGCGCACAAATCAGTCCAGATTCACGTCCTCATCGTCGACGACAGCGACGACGACGACAATGCCGGCCAAGTACTCGCACGTAAAGAAGAGACCCAACGCGGGCAACAAGAAGAAGGCGGGTACCAGCTCGACTAACGTCGCCGGATCTAGTAACGCCAAGGACCACCACAACCACAAGCGCATCCCAGCGCACATCGACCGCGGCATCTCCAACGCCATGACCGCCGTATCCCAGCTCGAGCGCGCCATCGCACGCATATTCCTCCTCCGCTTCGAGCAGGACATTTCCCGCTTGTTCTCCACACACCTCTACTGCGTTGCTCTCATTCATCTCCCCACCTTTGTCATGCGCTGCATCACCGTCGGCGGTCCGGGTTGGGTCGCACACAACGCCGACTGCGAAGACATCAAAGACTTTTTCCGCTCCGTCGTCAGCATGGAACTCCGTCAATCGGGCGAACGTGTCGCCACCAAGAGCGTGCTGTGGTCCTACACGGCCCTGAGAGATTTCGTACGCGCGTCCCTCTTCTTTTCTTACATCCACGGGCTGACCCGTGCTGACATGGTGGTCGTTCTGTCAGGCGTTATCCAACAATGTCCCCGTGTGCCGTAACCGTGGCTTGCATTCGCTGCGTTTGTTGCCGTATTACGACGCCCTCAAGGCGCATCTTGATGTCCTTGAGGCGATGCCTCATGCCACATTTGCGAAACCACCCCATCTCGGAACGCTCGCCGAAGGCCTCGAAGCGCTCGAAGAAGCATGCGAACTCAAGTATGGCGAAAAGTCACTTTTGCGGTCGACTCCCCCGCCTGGGTGGGATCAGCATTGGCGGCTCAAAGTACGTCTGGGGTATGAGCGCGTCTCGCAGACGCTGTGGCGCGTCGCGAGAGAGTTTGACGTCAGTGGCTATGGGAACGTGTTACGCGAAAAGTTGACTACCAAGTGGTGCGATTGTGGTTGTTCGACCGATCACTTGGGCGAGGTGTGTGAGAAGACGGTGAGGGAGGACGAAGAGAATAGTGGTATTCGGTCGGGAAAGCAACGGGAGTGGGACGGTCGAGGTGAGGTTGCACTGCCTTTCGATATCTGGGATGGCTAGACGCGCGTCTTGCAGGCAGTGGCGTTCATGGATGGGAGACGGTGGAGGAAGAGGACGTTTGGGATCTGGATCTTGACTTTACGGGAAACGAGTCCGAGGAAGAGGCAAACCCAGGGTCCACACAGCCGGAGATGACTATTGCTGAGATCATGGAGGTGCGCTATCTCAGAGCCGAGAAAGAAAAGGAACTGGTACGTGTGACTTCTATGTTTCTTTGGTCATTCCTGACAAATCTGTGGAGGGCAACGGAGCCTTTCGTCGCGGGGACTACGAGGTCGCAGTGCGCCACTATCAAGCAGCACATGCAGTGGAGCCCGAGATGTCGCATTATCAGTTGAACATCGCGGCAGCATATTTAAAACTTAGCAAGTAGGCGGACTCACTCCTCGTTTTTTCACTCCTACCAAGCTGTCTTGCAGTTGGATCGAAGCAGAGAATGCATGTTCAAAGGCGCTTGGTCAGCATCGAAGCATCAAAGGATACTATCGACGAGCTAAAGCTCGGCGGATGATGGGACTTACAGAAGAGGCAATAAAAGGTGATTATGTTTGCTAGGACTTATGATAGTATATCTGAGGCTCCACTCAGACCTCCGCGCGGCACTGAAGATCCAGCCGTCGAATGCAGAAGCGTTGGAAGAGTTACTTTCTCTCTTATCATCGCAGTCGTCTTCGTCACCATTTTCATCATACCCAGACGAAGCGGCATCTTCATCGGTCGGCGGCACGTCCGCTACGCCGCGCAACATACCCTCCACCAACCACAACCTCCAGATTCCGAAATCGAAATCCCAAAAATCACTGCCGTTTGCGCGTACCAAGGCAGACGACCGAAAGCTCAAGATCATGCTGATTCCGGTCATGTTCGAAGTGCCAGAGTATACCCCCGGAGATCCATCTTCGACATTGAAATCAACGCGTGCGCAGAGGGTAAAGAACGTCACGACCAAGACGGAGACGTTTATCTGTCCGAGCTGGGAAAAATACACTGTCAAACATGTCGCGTGACGCGGCCACGATTACCTATGCCATCCTTTTGTTTTTGTTGCTTCTGATTTTACCAGTGAAGTGCTTGTCTGTCAGCCTGTTTTTTTTCCTCGCTTTGCTTGCTTCTTCGTTCGTATTTGCTTTTGGTGCTTGACGTTGTACGTTGGGTAGCGTGTTTGCATGCTTTTGTCTGAACACATGCAGGTGGTAGTCATGATCAATCGGTTTGCTCGTTTCAAACCTGCACAGCTTTGCGCCGCTCGGATATGATCCCAGGCTTGTCATTCCACCCTATTGATGCCTGGCTGGACGTTGGTGGACACCCGTCCGACGCAAGGACGCACATTCCAACGTCCTCTGGACCCGCTCGAACTTTGTTTTCTCTGGGATGGTCTCTTCGACGGGACAGAAGACAGTTTACACCACTATGAGGTCTCTCTCTCGAACAGTTCACAAGATGCTCGTTTGTTTTCAGAGGCGAACATCGTCAAGGCATGGGTATCTACGAAGAGGCGTTTCCCGCTCGCGGGAGCTACCGTACGCGGTGCGGACGGCGCACCTCTCCGATTCGAGGTAGCTCCATGGTCGAACGCGAACATTGGTGCAGGATTCGCCTCGGAACCGCACTTTGTCGTCCGGGAACATGATCTCGCTGTCCTTCGTCCACGAGAGGTCGTCTTTGTGAGCGTGGCCTCTGCAGAAGAGGCTCAGCGGCAGGCAGCCGCAATCATACATGGTCCACGTCCGCTTTCGGAAGAGCTGCTGGTGCAGCTCTACGTCCTTCGCGAGACCGACCCCGAGAGGACAGAGGTCCTCCACCTGATGGTATTGACGGCCCATTGTGTGACAGACGGGACAGCGAACAGGGCCCTTGTGCGGTGTTTGTTGGACACGCTCGCGCGAGGTGGAGGGCCTGAGCCTGTTCAGGCTCCGTTGGAGGAGAGACTCGCGATGACGATCCCTCCGATGGACCTCGAACCTGCACATGCGCGCGTGCTCGGAACAGGTATTCGACGGTGGCGGAGGGCGGTCGGGATCGTGATACATCAACTGAGAATGGCCAAGACACAGGTGTGTTTCGTCTTTGTTTTCTTGCGTCGTATACAATCAGGCTCTTATCTTGACGGGAACGTTACAGGGCGGGCATACTCTTCCGTGTCGGCACACGCGCTCGACGACGTACGTTCCAGCACGTTCTGGAGGGGTCTCAACTTCGCTTACCCATGCCCAAACCCCTACCGTGATTGCCAACTGTCGTCTGCATGGCATCACTTTCGGAAATGCCTACCTCGTCCTCGCGCAAGTGGCGATGACTCGCGTGCTCTACCGACGGTACCTCCGCGGTGAGATCTCAGAGGAAGAATGGGCATATCGAAAGAGGCAGCCACATATCAATGGAGGTCCGCTCAACCTTCGTCCGTACCTCGACAAGACCCGGTTCGACAAGGGCGGTGGAGGCGAGTTCATGTTGTCCATCAGTCTGTTTGTCTACCAGCTGCCGTTCATGACGCTCGGTACACCAGCGGAACGACACCCAGGCGCGTTGCCGGATGGCGCACCGCCGTTTTCGGACCTCCTCACGTTTGACAGGTTTTTGCATCGTGCTAAGTTGGTCAGGAAGCAGGCGACAGCGTTTTTCAGTCATCCCTTGTTTTTAGAGATCGTACAAGCCAAACATCTGGCGTACCTCCCCTATACACGGTCCCGTGCTCTGCGGTGGATGCAGCGCGCTGAGACTCCCAACGGTAATGACACGCGTGTGGATCCGGACGAGGACAAGGTTCTGTCAGTGGCAGACATCCCTTCGGTCTGGGCTCATGGAGGGTCTAGCCTAGGTAATGTGCGTCATACCATATTCTCCTTCCGATACACGTTCTCACTTGCGGTCTACCATTAGTTGGATGTGATATTCCCGACTGAATACCCCTTACCGCCCACCCATTCACTCTCGCCCTACTCTTCCGTCCCACATCCAATGAAAGCGGGCTATGTGACACCACCCCCATCCATCCCATCCATCTCTGAAGCGGACACGAGGCCGAAAATCACGGTGGAGAACTCGAATGTACATCTTCACGTGCCTCCGGCCGAGTTATTTCTCGGCGCGGCCACTTCACGAGGACGGATGAACATGTATGTCCATTACGATGGAAACGTGTTCGAAGATGGGGTTGTGAGGGAGTGGTTGGACGAAGTGAAGGAAGCGGTGGTGTGGTACCTTGGTCGGACGTAGCGAGTCGGTCGCGTCTGATTCAAGCAAGAGTCCGAGCGGTGATGGATGTAGCTAGTTGTAAACGAATGTGTACAAGCCAGTGGAATGATGACACTCGGAACGTTCCCTGGGCTATGGGCACAGTCGACTCCAGACTGTTTTCGAATCCTTGTTTCAATGTTTACTCACTCGGGACGATGACGGACTGTGCAATGTATCGTACTCTGCATACTAATGCTAGCTGCAATAGTATTTAATCGAGGTCCTAAGAGGTCGAGGGAGCGCCGACTATGATGCATGGCTCTTCTGGCATGCAATGCACCAAGGCGGACATATATGGTCAAGTTTGGGATTCAAGTTATTGGGGCAGCCGGGGCGGTTGCAGGTGGGTTGCCAACGTGGCCGTATCAGTGGTGTGATCGTCACAGGCCCTGTACTGAGCGGAATATGACCTGACCTGACCACCGTCCGGCACGGAACCTCGCCGCGGTGGAGTCGTACTCGAGTCAGATGCTCAACGAGGATGCGGTCGGCACCATAATATTAGGGACCACTGTAACCGGCAGCGTTGAAGGACAGGACAGTAGCCGCCCCTCCACGGGTGGGTCAAGTTGTAACAGAGCGATTGCGAAAGGTACATCGACGTATGTCTCGTACGAGATGAGTCTAGAAAACTTACCACTAGACACGCGTCACGGATGAGTGAATCCAGGGAGCTGGATAAATGTGAGCAAGCGACTTGGATGTGTCCCCGATGATGACAGATCACGGTGTGGTCATTGAACCGCTCGACGAAAGCAGTTTCTTTACGGTGCCTAGTGGTCACATCCCGGTATGGTGGTCGGAGTGACGGAGTCTCATCATCTAGATGTTAGTACGCCGCCTGCGTTGAGTTTGAAAATACTGGCAGTGGGGTTCGATTCGGGGGAACCGAATGAGCTCGGAACCAGAACACTATGTATAACTCGGTTCGATTTCGTGAGCGGTCGTCTGGCTAGATTTGTTATCTCCCCTCATCATCGATGCCTGGCTGGACACTCGTAGACACCCATCCGACCCAAGGGCGCACCTTTCAGCGTCCTCTGGAACCGATGGAAGAATGTTCTTATCTCTACCAACGTTTCCTCAACGGGACCACAGACATACTACACCACTGTGAAATCCACACTGGCAGTTCTCAAGATGCTCATTTGTTTTCAGAGACAAACATTGTCAACGCGTGGCTGTCCATGAAGAGGCGTTATCCGCTCGTGGGAGCCACCGTGCGCAATGCGGACCGCACCCCTTTCCAACTCATGGTACCTGCAGGTGGTACAGGATTCTTCTCGCAGCCGCACTTTGTCATCCAGGAACACGACCTCGCTCTCCTCCGTCCAGGCGAGATCACCTTTGGGAGCGTGGCTTCCGCAGAGGAGGCACACCGGCACGCGGCTACGATCATACAAGAATCTTTGCTCTCAGATGACTTGCAGGTGCAGCTCCACGTCCTCCGTGAGACCGACACAGAGAAAACCGGTGTCCTTCACTTGATGATATACATATCACATTGCTTGGCGGATGAGACAGCGATTAGAACACTCTTGCGATGTCTGTTAGACACACTCGCAAGGGGTGGAGAGTCTGAGCCTGCTCAGCTTCCGTTGGAGGAGAGACTAGCGATGGCGGTCCCTATGATGGAACTCGATCCAGTGCATTTGCGCTCCCTCAGTCCAATAATTCGGCGGTGGCGGAAGGCGGCCGCGGCCGTGATACTCCAGTTGAACGTAGCAAAGATACGAGTGAGCGTTGTCTTTCTTGCGTTCATCTGACTTCTCATTCTGACGGAAATCTATAGGGCGGGCACACTCTTCCGTGTCGCCTTACGCGTTCGACAAAGCACAGTGTCGCACGACCCGGCACCGTCTCCATGTCGCTCACGGCCGCACAAACCGCCACCGTGATTGCCAATTGTCGTCTGCATGGCGTCACGTTTGGAAATGCCTACCTCGCACTTGCACAGGTGGCGATGACTCGCGTGCTTTACCGGCGGTACCTCCGTGGCGAAATCTCGGAGGAGGAATGGGCATATCGAAAGAGGCAGCCGCATATTAATGGGGGACCATTCAGCTTGCGCCGGTACCTCGACAAGACATGGTTCGAGAATGGCGGCGGAGGCGAGTTTGTGTTGTGCGCCGGTCTGTTCTTATACCGGCTTCCGTTCATGACGCTGGGCGGGGCGGTGGAACAACACCAAGGTGTTTTGTCGGATGGGGCACCACCATTTTCGGACCTGCTCACTTTTGACCGGTTCTTGCATCGTACTAGGTTAGTGAAGAAGCAGGCGGCAGCGCTTTTCAACCATCCCTTGTTTTTGGAGACCGTACATTCCTCCCATCTCGTGTTCCGCTACCATATGCGGCTCGAGGCTGCGCGACGGATGCAGCTCTCTGTGGCCGCTAATGGGCATGAATCGCATGGGGACCCGGATGAGGACAAGCCTCTGGCGGTGACAGACATACCTTCGGTCTGGGGTCATGGAGGGTCAAGCCTTGGTAATGTGCGCCGTGCATTTCGCTTCCAATCTCTGTTCTCAATCGTAATTCGCCGACTAGATGGATTTGATATTCCCGACTGAATACCCCTTACCACCCACCCACCCACTCTCACCTTACTATTCTGTTTCACACCCAGTGAAAGCAGGCTACGATACCCCTCATTCACCTCCAACATCTCACTCTGAAGCGGAGCCGACGCCGAGGATCGTGGTGGAGTACTCGAGGTCACGTTGGCGTCCGCGTCCGGCTGAACTTTCTCTTGGTGCGGCCACCTTGCGTGGACAGATGTGCATGTATGTCCATTATGATGGAAAGGTGTACGAAGACGGGGTCGTGAGCGAGTGGTTGAATGAAGTGAAAGAGGCCGTATTGTGGTACCTTGGTCGGACGCCGTGAGTTAGTTGTGTCTGGTTCGGGCAGTCTCGAACGTGGTGATTTGAACGATGGTGGACGTGTAGAAGGCAAGCTATGTACTATAACATGTGTAAAATGCTGTGAGTTGGTGGAACTTGTCATCGAATGATGTACAGTGTATCGCGACGCTTGGCTCTGGACCACTTGATGAAGCGTTGTGTCAAGTCGGGCCCGGGCGGCAAGACTACTGTTGGCATGCTTGGATACTCGGGTTCCATCCAGCGCGTGCACGCCGTGTCATTCAACCAAAGCGTGTTCTTGTCACTGCTCATGCTAATGTATTCTCTCACCACAGTTACTAGTACTCATGCTAGTGGGGAAACGCTCAAAGAAAAACTTGCTAGGGCGGCTCCGCCACGTGGTGGTTTTCATTGCATCGGGCCGGGACCTTCCGCATCAATCATGACATGGGAAACCTTGCACTTTGAGAGCAAGGATGACTGGTATTTTGCACATATCAGGGGTGGTTGTCTACGAAGAGGCGTTATCCGCTCGCAGGCGCAATGGTGCGGGGTGCTGATAACCCACCCTCAGGCTCGAGGTAATTGCAGACTCAACAGCGGACGGTGCCACATCGACGACACCACCCCACTCTCTCATCCCACCACCCAACGAGGACGATCGATGAGGACCGACGTCTCCCAGTGCGTCTCGCATGCCCCAGGGGCCCCTCAGCTCATCTCATGTGCTGGTGCGCCCCCCAGCGCCCCCCAGCGTGTTTCGTACATCCCCCAGCGTGACGTGCTCACATGATCGCCGCTACCGTCTCTCCTACTACACGACAGAGACACCACCACAACAACGACACGATGACGACAACGACAACACAACGACGATGACGACATTATTGTGACGTGCTCACATCGCCGCTACCATCTCTCCCACTACACGACCCCGGTGCCATCGACGACACCACCTCAACGATGCAGTGGCACGACGTGGCCACGCTACCCCTCTCTCAGGCTCCTCCCACCACCCAATGAGGATGAGAACCGACGCCTTCAGCTCATCTCATGCGCCGGTGCACCCCCAGCAACCTCCCGCGGCCCCTGGCTGACAACGACAACGACAGCAATGTCATGCCAGACCCACGGCAATACCCTCGAAGGGTATTGCCGTGGGTCTGGTTTTTTGAACCCACAGGTCAACCCGTACCCCAGTCGTGGGTGCGGGTACGGGCGGTCACACCCGGGAGTATACCCGTGAGCTGGGTTATGGTTTAACAGCGCAAGACATTCGTTCGAAAGCTCAATACCCTCTTACAACCACGTATACTTTTACAGATTACTGTTCCCAAGGACAAACAATACAGAATGAGATCATTAATATTGCTCCACCACTTACTGGGACTCTAACTGCAGGTACCTCTACATTTTAGCCGATAAAAACCCCGAGTGGTAACAAGCGACACAACACGGTCATTTGTCACGGGGTCCTGGCATGGTGACCGGAGTCTAGGCGTAGTCCTGTGGTTAGATTCGGCCATCATTTCTACTACCACCGTACCATTTGGTGTCGGCTTCCTCTCCCTTAGGATCCTCTCCAGCGTCATCCAGAGAAACGTGTTTCCAGGACATTTGCCACGCCGGGTGGAGCAAAGCGGGACTCTAACTTTGTCTACGTATCCAGGGTCCTGGCAGCGTGTGCCGACATACCTGAGTTTGAAATCGATAGTTCGATTTCGAACGGGGTCGTTTCAACTCGTTTGGCCAGACTTGTTACTTATCTCCATCATCGATGCCTGGCTGGACACTCGTAGACACCCATCCGACCCAAGGGCGCACCTTTCAGCGTCCTCTGGAACCGATTGAAGAATGTTCTTATCTCTACCAACGTTTCCTCAACGGGACCTCAGACATACTACACCACTGTGAAATCCACACTGGCAGTTCTCAAGATGCTCATTTGTTTTCAGAGACAAACATTGTCAACGCGTGGCTGTCCATGAAGAGGCGTTACCCGCTCGTGGGAGCCACCGTGCGCAATGCGGACCGCACTCCTTTCCAATTCAAGGTACCTGCAGATGGTGCAGGATTCATTTCGCAGCCGCACTTTGTCATCCAGGAACACGACCTCGCTATCCTCCGTCCAGGCGAGATCACCTTTGGGAGCGTGGCTTCCGCGGAGGAGGCACACCGGCACGCGGCTGCGATCGTACATGGAGAATATTTGCTCTCAGATGACTTGCAGGTGCAGCTCCACGTCCTCCGCGAGACCGACCCAGAGGGAACCGGTGTCCTTCACTTGATGATGTACATATCGCATTGCTTGGCGGATGAGATAGCGATTAGAACACTCTTGCGATGTCTGTTAGACACACTCGCAAGGAGCAGAGAGTTTGAGCCTGCTCAACTTCCGTTGGAGGACAGACTAGCGATGGCGGTCCCTATGATGGAACTCGATCCAGTGCATTTGCGCTCCCTCAGTCCGGGAATTCGGCGGTGGCGGAAGGCGGTTGGGGCCGTGATATTCCAGTTGAGGCTGGCAAAGACACAGGTGTGTGTTGTCTTTCTTGCGTTGTATACAACTAGGCTCTGATTTTGACGGAAACGTTATAGGGCGGGCATACTCTTCCGTGTCGCCTCACGCCTTTGACAAAAAACAATGTCTCACGACCCGGCACCATCTCCATGTCGCTCACGGACACACAAACCGCTACCGTGATTGCCAATTGTCGTCTGCATGGCGTCACGTTTGGAAATGCCTACCTCGCAC
>JBBPOE010000285.1:0-33540 GCA_038091295.1 Tylopilus felleus | reverse complement strand
CCCACAGTCGCCTTCCCACGTCATGCTCGAGACCAAGTTCGCTTCGCGACCGGACGTTCGCATTCGCGCCAATGAGAAGAACCTTGGTGCATCCGCCTCACGTAATCGAAGAATGAGAGATTCTGCTGCCGAGTGGATCATCTTCTTGGATGACGGTGTTACCCCGCAACCAGACCTTCTCGTTGAGGCCGAGAAAGTCATCCGTGCGAACCCAAACGCAGTCGGTTTCATCGGAAAGGCACAGTTCCCTCCAGCTGACTCGATTTTCACCACTGCCATGCACCTGGCAGGCGTCACGTACTTCTGGGATATCGCCAAGAAGATCCCAAACGAGACCGACATGCCATGGGGAGTGACAGCAAATCTCATCGCGCGCCGTATCGACGATGGCGTGGAGTTTGATCTACAGTTTCCCAAGACAGGAGGGGGAGAAGATATTGACTTTTGTCGACGGAAGCGAGATTTGTGGTTTCCTGTGGCACGGCAGGGGTTTCATGCTGCCCCGGATGTCGTTGTCACCCATCCTTGGTGGAACGATGGCAAGCGATCACACCATCGCTTTTACATGTGGTCGAAAGGCGACGGGGGGCTCGTGAGGTTGTATCCTGATCTGACCTACATCGACGACGCACCGAACAGCGGCGAGCTGCTACTGATCAGCTGCGTCCTGGGGTGCGTTGTGGTGCCACTGTTCTTCTTGAAAGGTATCGCGTTTCTGTCAGTACTTGCGCTCCATCTCGCGATCACGACCATCGTTGGCAACATGGTCCACGATATGTATCGCCACCTCTTTCGAGATGTCTCCCGGGCGGCCTCCATCAATTCAACGCTCGCAGGTCCAAATTGGGTCGTAGCTGTCGCGGAAAGCTCTCTGATTAGGATGGCCAGTGAGTGGGGACGCGTGGTTGGCATGCTGGAGCGGGGGGAGATAAGATGCCTGGGACGTAGATTCGAATGGTTTACTGGCAGACTGGGTGACGGACCGAGAAATGAGGAACGGATGAACTCTAGGCAAAGGATCGCGATTATCATCGTCTTGATGGCAGTCACCTTTCGTGTTTTTGACCACTAGTCCACGTACGATGTCGTGTACGATATTCTTGCTAGTTAACATGTCCAATTACTTGCTTCTTGTCATCGATTAAGAATTTGGTGGCTGAGTACCGAATCGCCAGAGCAATGTCAATAGAAGTTGGTCCCACTCCTGGTCCTTTGAAGGTACAAGTTCAACGAGCAGCCGACCGAAGTCGCACTGAGCCGACGGGTCGCCTCACGTGACCACAGTCTCTCTACTCACATTCATTACCAAAGGCCCTAGAAGAACACGATGTTCTGTGTCCGTCATGTGTTTCGGTGCTTCAAATGGGTAGAAAATGTAGGAGACCGAATCACTGGCGCAGCAGGTCCATACTTTGTGGGGCTAGCCGTCATACTTATGTCTCTAGGAACTCTCAGTTTCTGTGGGTACACGCACTCTCAAGACGTCCTGCATACTGAGTGTTTTTCATATAGTCACTGTCGTGCAACCTAGTCTGGCACTTCCTTGGTTGTCGACCCCGCCTTGCTTGCTCATCGCACTCAACCTTTTCGGGCACTATTACCACGTCTGTACGATTCTCCCTGGGTTTGTTGACGACTCTCCACGATATCCTGGGACCGGCCTTATCTGGGCTTCTCCGTCCGCCCAAACACGACTGTCCACAGGGCTAGAAATGGTACCCGCAGGTGCCTCCCGATGCAAACGGTGCGAGATTATGCGACCAGAGGTGAGCAATGTCTGCCTTTGAATGAATGCATACAATGTACTGACGTCGTACCGAGAGGGCACATCATTGCCGCATATGTAACAAGTGTGTTCTAAAATATGACCACCACTGTCCTGTCGGTGCCAGCTCCTTTTCTTGCCATATTGTATTGACGACCTTTTGCTTGTACAGTGTGAGTATCCTAGTTGCACAGTCAAGCAATCGAAATTGAGTGTGACTAGGGATAAACCAATGTGTCGGTCTACATAATGAACGGCATTTCGTTCTATTCATGTAAGTCATTGTTTGATCGTTGGTCTGACCCATGCGGTGAACACATTTGCAGGGCATATCTCGTTCTCGGGAGTTTTTTCTTTTCGTTTCTTGGATTCCCTCACGCCATTGACGCGGTCGGATTGAACTTTGTGGTGCGTTCCACCTTTCGATCCTCTGCTGCTGTAGCTGATGTTCGTACGCTCAGCCATGGGTGCACACCATACCCCAGCTCTGTTTCATAATCTCCTACATACTCTCAGTCGTAATGTGTATCGCGGTTCTGGTCATGTTACTTTGGCACCTATGGGGAGTCGCAGGTGGTGAAACCTCCGTCGAAGCGCAGGACCATGCGGTCTATCGGAAGGTGGCAAAAGACAGGGGAGAGGTATGCTTATTTTTACTCCTTCGATGCACACGTACCTTATCGGAACTGATCGCACTGCAGACGTTCGTTAATTCTTACGACTTGGGGTATGTGGATCACATAATATTAGATTTCGTGTCCACGACTAAGAACCAACAACAGAGTACGCAAGAATCTTGCCCTTTTCTTCAATATCGGGCCAAATGGATAGTACGTCACGCATTCGTTGACCGATTTTCGTTCACCCGACTCACGACTTTGAAGTCCGTTATACACACTTTTCCTTCCTTTTAGAATTATGCCCTACACGGATGGGTATTCGTGGGCAAGACGCCGAGGTCTTGAGCGACACCTCGGTGTACGGGAAGGAGAAGAACTGACAGACGAGGATGATGAAGAGACATAGTACATCAGGTGAGTAGATCCTCTCTCCTCCACCAAGTTCATTTGGGATGAGGCATGCCGGGGCCATATGACTCTTTGGAAATGTCCCCTTTGAGGGAATTTCTGGAAGTAGATTGAGTACAATATCCGGTTTTTGTTGACGTGCTTGACGCGTTCGTTCTCTGACTTGAGCTAGGGTTGATTTCTGCTGGCATATAACTGACGTGAATTCACATCAGATTCTGTTTGCGGGGTATATATGTACAATCTGTCTTGGTGATAAGTCTATATGGGCCCAACTTCAGGACATGCGACTCGGATCATAACTTGTCCCACACACCCATGAGAAAATACTTCCAGTGCAAGCCACGACACCCTGTGAACTCTAATTCTGGATGCACGTAACGGTGCCGGGAATGACAGAATCAAGCTCAGGGTGTCTGATGATCAACTCGGAGCGTGGCCTTCTTTTGAAAAGCGAGATGAACGACAAAGCGGACTCGAGTGACGTCAAGAGACGAATATCTGGTCCACAGCTGGTCTCGATGTGGTGCTCCTGTGCCCGCTACGTTTGGCGCCAAGGAACGGGCGGTGAGCGTCACTACGGCATAGCACTGTTGTTCGGAACGGATCTTCTGTGTTGCGATGAACATGGGAATACCACTGTGGACGTGAGTGACAATAGCGGACGAGGCGGGGAAGCGGTGTGGTTGGACCTGGACGTTGGAGTCATTGACAGGATCAAGGTGGGAAAGAGTCATAGTGTGGAGATAAAAATGTCGGACTGCTGGTCTTCTTCCACCATCTAGAGCTTTGATCTGACTCAAACACATTGATCCCTACCCACCCACCTGTTCCTTTCATCGTGCTCGTCGTCCAGGTCAGCGTCGCTCCAATTTCCGCGATCATTGTTGACAACGTGCAATTTTCAAACGGAAATAAAAGCCAAACATAAATTCCGTGCCACAACTTGCTTCTGTTCCATTCTCTCCCCACCTTTATAACCTCAGACACTAGTACCAACCTTCCATTCGCTTCCGTACATCTTCACAATGGCCCCCATCCTCAACCACCCGCCCGGCCTCACCTTCGTCGAGGACGCCGAGCATCGTGCCGTCCATGTTGATGCTGCCACCTACTACGGTGGCGCGGCATCTTTCTCTCGCTCACGAACCTACAGCTATGTACGTCCATGTTTGACTCCCCTCTGCTCGTCTGACCTATTGTTGTTCGCATCTCCGCAGTCCCAACTCCATGGTTACAACCCCAAGCGACCACCTACCTTTAAGGAGGACATCCACATGCGCTCGCGCAGAATGTCCCATGACGAGAAGAGCGTCACAGGCCCTCGCCGGTTCCTCATCGACGTCGAAGAGACTATCCGTGCCATCCTCGAGCAGGAAGACACCGACGGTGATTTTCAAATTAGTGTTTCAGATGCTGGCCCCAAGTTCATGGCCCTCGGTACTGCCACTAGCAATGGCTTCAAGACATTCGACATCCGTGTACGCTTGCATCTTTTGATCACAACCTGCCTGATCCATTGATGTGTATATTTCAGGGAACCTACATGTTGTCTAACCTCCTTCAAGAACTTGCACTGGCACGAGACCATGGTCGAAAGCGTATCATCCTTGACGAAGCCCGCTTGACGGAGAACCCAGTCGATCGTCTCTCGCGCATGATCAGAAACTCGTTCTGGACCTCGCTCACTCGTCGCATCGACGGGGACGGTCTCGAAGCCATCACCGCGGACCCGAAGAACCGTACTGGTCACCTACAACCACGGATCTATGTTCCGCATGGCGAACCAGCAATGGTAGAGTATTACCGCAAGGTGGCACGCGAGAAGCCTCACATGAACCTTGATGTCGTGGTCCTTCCACCCAAGCCTGACGACCCCTACTTCGTAAAGAGTCTCAACTCCAAGCCCGGCCTTCTCGCTTTAGCTATGAACGAAGTCGATGACGGCAAGGGTGGCCGCACACTCAAGGGGATCCCCTTCATTGTGCCCGGTGGTCGCTTCAACGAGGTTTGTCTTGTAAAGTCATATTTTCTTTTCTAACCTCTTTGATTCTCAGCTCTACAATTGGGATACCTACTTCATTACGCTAGGTCTCCTTGTCGATGGCCAGGTTGAAATGGCAAAGGGCATGGTGGATCACTTCGTCTTCGAGATCAAGCATTACGGCAAGATTCTGAACGGATCTCGGAGCTACTACCTGTGCCGGACACAGCCTCCTTTCCTGACGGATATGGCGTTGCAAATTTATAACCAGCTGGACCGTTCGGACATGAAAGCTAACCGCCAGTGGCTTAAACGTGCCATACAAGCAGCGATCAAGGAATATCACACTATCTGGGTCGCTGAACCCCGGATGGACCCCAAGACGGGTCTTTCACGGTACCGCCCCGACGGTGTCGGGATTCCCCCCGAGACCGAAGCCAGCCACTTTACCCATATTCTCGAGCCATATGCTGCAAAGCATGGTATTTCAATCTCGGAGTTCAGCCAAAAATACAACGACGGCATTCTCAAGGAACCTACTCTCGATGAATACTTCCTGCATGACCGCGCTGTTCGGGAGTCTGGACATGATACGACTTACCGATTCGAGAAGCGTTGCGCGAACCTTGGTACTATTGATCTCCAAGCACTCCTGTACAAGTATGAAGTCGACATCGGGACCGCGATTCGAGAAGTGTTCGACGACGAGCTAGAACTCGAGGAGGACTTCCCTCTGGCACCGTTCCCTCCTTCGGTTGAGGCATACGCCAACCCTCACCGCGAACGCTCGGTGTCGAGAGCTCAGACTAGCGAGGAGTGGTTCCAGAGAGCAGACTCCAGGAAAGATATGATCGACAAGTATCTTTGGAATGAGAGCCTGAGCCTCTACTTTGACTATGACACTGTTCAAGAGAAACAGAGCCAGTATGAAAGTGTCACGTGCTTCTGGGCACTTTGGGCAGGTTGCGCAAGCGAGGAACAATGCTGGCAAATGGTGTACGTATACAGAGTCCTCGACATTTCTCCGTACTAAACCCGACTTAGGTCGCAATCACTGAAGAAGTTCGAAGTGCTTGGTGGGCTCGCGTCTGGTACGGAGGAGTCGCGTGGTCATATTTCACTGGACAGACCAAATCGGCAATGGGACTTTCCGTACGTGTATGACTTTATGTTGAACTGCTCCATGCTGATTATCAGCCACTCAGATATGCTTGGTCGGTCTCTTGGATGATGTACTTGTATGGGTGCTAATTTAATTGATTTCAGGCCACCTCACCAGATCATGACCTGGGTTGGTCTTGAGCGTTATGGTTACCTAGAGGAAGCGCAGCGCCTTGCGTATCGATGGCTCTACATGTGCGTCTCTCGTTATCGTACCGTGGTGACATACGAAACGACTCTTTCTCGATCAGGATGACCACGGCTTTCGTCGACTTCAATGGCACGGTGCCGGAGAAGGTGCGTTATCTTAGATTCAGTACCCAAACAGAGGTCCCAACTTATACTTTGTAGTTTGACGCTGTCAAGCTGTCCCATTTAGTGGATGCCGAGTATGGGAATCAAGGACTAGACTTTGAGATGGTTCCCCGTGAAGGCTTTGGGTGGATGAATTGTGAGTAAACAAGCATTCGTCGTGAACTGGACACGCTGACAGTGCGTGTGTAGCCTCCTACCAAGTTGGGTTGTCCTTCCTGACGACACACATGCGGAGGGCTGTTGCGGCCTGCACGAGTCCCGAGGTATTCTTTAACAGAGCCGCCAACGCCGATGATACCGATGTCTTTGTTGACGCTCTCGACTTTTCGATGGAAAGTTTCACCATCGCCGAATAGACGGGTGCGCGGACGTGCACCTCTTGGTGTAGAATACTTTAATACCTGATTATAGAGACAGCATTCGGTCATGGTAATTCTCATTGTAGATAGAATGGACTCGACCTCTTTAATTAGATTGTCATGTACCGTCAGTATGTATTTGGTTAATTAACGGACTAGTTGGATGAGTCAGCCTAAACGCGAGTCTTTGTTTTTCTCCTACTGATCGGCTCGTGCTTCGGCTCGTGTGCCATCGTCAATGTTGAGGACGACGCTGACAGCTTTCCTCCCCCTCTTGAGCTTCCTCGCCAGACTATACCCACAAGAAGATACCCGCCTGCAATTCGAGCTGAGACAGCAGCATGCAGTATCACCCGACGGACACATCGTGTTCATCGACGTCCCGCACGTGCCGACAGCGCTCGCCTACGCCAACGAGACGACATATACCATCATGACGAAGAGGGTCTCCGCCTTCCGACCGCCGTCCTTCGACGCATACGAGGCTGCACGCATACGTTCGATTCGGCATGCACAGAGCGCCGACCTGGCATGGTCCGAGGCGCAGGTCGTCGGACCGGACGTCGAGCGACGCGAGACGCTCCTCGAGCTCGCCAAGATGACCAACAATGCCTACGTCACCCCAAATGACTCGGCGTGGTACGTGCTGAGGGACGGGTGGACAAACGTGCGTCGTTTGTTGGGGGCTGCGGAAATGCGTGCTGACGGGAGGAGCAGCATACCCCGTTTGGATGGGACCCCAACGCGAATGCGATTCGTGGCTATGTCTTTGCGACGCCCGACAACAAGACGGTCGTGCTCTCCATCAAGGGTACCTCGGCATCGTTGTTCGGGGCGATGGGTCCGACGGGGACCAATGACAAGCTGAACGACAATCTCATGTTTAGCTGCTGTTGCGCTAAAATCGACTGGACGTGGACGACGGTGTGTGGGTGTCATCGGGGCGGGTGGAAGTGTGATCAGACGTGCCTGGAGCAAGCGTTGACGGACGAGAGTTTATATTATCCTATGGGTACGGTGAGTGTGTTTCTCTGGCTCGGGCTCATGTCGTCTTTTTCAGCGAGGTTTTTTTTTCTTGGGTTTTCTTTGTTTTTCTAGCATTTATACAATAATATAACCTATATGTATCCTTCGGCCAATATTTGGGTCGTTGGACATTCGCTAGGTTGGTGAAGCTCATCATCGTGCGTGGGTCGCTGAACAGAATACTGACGCGGATGCAGGTGGTGCGCTCGCATCGTTGCTGGGCGTGACGTTTGGAGTGCCGGTGGTGGCGTTTGAGTCGCCTGGGGAGAGGCTCGCAGCGACGAGGCTCCATCTACCCTCGCCAGTAAGGGACCCTGTTCGTCGACGTACGATGGTGATCCTGACCAACGTCGTTTCTTGCAGCCATCGACACATCACGTCACGCATGTGTATCATACGGCCGACCCGGTCGCGATGGGGACGTGCAATGGTATCCTTTCCGCGTGTACATTGGGAGGGTACGCCATGGAGACCAAGTAGGTGTCTTTCCGTCGCTGGTGTCACACGACCAACTGTTCGATGTGTAGGTGTCACCTCGGCAAATCAATCGTGTACGATACCGTGATGAATCTGTCTTGGTCGGTCCATATTGGTACACACGGCATCGTGAACGTGATTGACAATATCTTGAGTAAACCGTGGAAAGCGAGTGTGGATTCCGGGCGGGAGGTGCCATTGGCGAAACCGGATAAGGACTGTGTGGTACGTTTTCCATTGTCACATATCGATCGGACACTGATGTGGAGCACTGTAGGAGTGCTTTAGTTGGGAATTTGGAGACTATCCTCCTCCACAGTAGATCTAGAGTGGATGTATAGTGTACATTCTGGCTACCTTGTTGACACGCCACGATGATCGTGCCCATTGCTGTCACTCCACCGAACGCGTTTTCCCCCAAGCTGCCTCCAACCATCGCCAAACTGGGGCACGACGAGCTGTTCTTGATTGAACTGCAAGGCATGCTCGATGTTCAGGGTTCTGAATCGACAGCCAAAGATGGACAGTTGATTGGGACGTTGAACACGGCAGACATGGTCCGTACTCGTCGCTCACAGGAGCGTGGTTTCATGTCACGTCCACCCTCACTGATGCTCGTTTGCTTGCACAAGAACAAGCCTACGCTCGTGATCGGGCATCATCTGCTCGAAGGCAAGGTGGTCTCTCTGCCAAAGCCTCTTGGTGTACTTCACAAGCACGTTCGGAACGACGGTCCCTCATCCGTCCATGCCTCTGATGATCCAGAACACCAAGGCGATGGCGAGAAGCAGGAGGAGGAGGCGAAGGAGATCCGGTGGGACGTGGCGGCTGTGGTAAAGAAAAAGATTGTGTTCTCGAAGCGACCCATGCCCATCGCCAAACCGGCCAGCATGGCTTCTGGTAGGACATAAGCAGGAGGGGGCGATCCACGGCGTTGGGAACACGCTGCACTCGCGGCTGTGGCTCGACCCACCCCCTTGACCCAGGCTATTTATCTTCACACGCACGAGGCGAGCGAGTATTTGTATCTTTGCCAGTCTCCCCATCCCCCTCCGAGTCGCAGACGTGAGCATAGTCGTGGATTAGGCTAGAACTTGTGTGGAGGATAGCCTTTGACCAATGTGTTTTGGTTCCGAATTGATGTCCGCGCGTACTGCGAGTCCGACGGGGACAGCTCATGTCAAGCGATACAACGTTGTCTCAACGTTGCAATGCCAGCGTGATCCCACTTTTTATTTTATTCATAGGCCACCTCCTGCCACCTAGCCACCTGCGTCGAGGGATCGACCTTAAAAAGGCCTGGTGCTCAATCGAGCTTCCCCTCGAGCTCTCCTCGCCTTGCTGTGCCTCCTCGTCTTATCGCCATGTTCCAAGTTGTTAGAGAGACGGGCGCACCGCTCTACGCAGAAAAGCTGGACCAGTATGGCGACGTCAAGGACATCCCCCCCGTAAGCAATTATATTGTCGATCGACCCTCTCACTCGACTCATCTGTCGCCCGACCCCAGTCACCGATCATCCGTCTGTTGGGCACCAACAGTGCGCCCCCAGACGACTCACGGGACCAAGTCCGTACTCTGCTCGCAGAGCCCAAGGCAGAGCTTGAGGCGGTAGAGGAGGACATCTCCCGCCTACAGGCCCGTCTCGCCGAATTCCAGCGTCGGAAGTGCGAACTGACCTCGTATGTCGAGGACCTCGGTGCGCTCCTTGCCCCGATCAAACGGATGCCCCCAGAGATCATAGCACGCGTGTTTGACTTTTGCGGCGACGTTCACGTTCGTGGTCCCCACTGCGAACCCAGTCGTCGCGCACCGCTCCTTCTCGGGAGCGTCTGTCGCAGCTGGCGTGCGCTCTCCCTCGCCATGCCCAGGCTATGGACGGCACTCTACCTCGATCTGCCCACCTCGGGCACGCTCGACAAACAAGAAGACATACTGCACGCTTGGATCCATCGCGCACGCCCCTTTCCCATCTCCTTGTGGTTATGGAACGACTTTCTGACCGACGACGTCCCTGCCTCCTTCCTCCGCCGAATCAGCCGCATCATCGCGGACAATGCAGACCGCTGGCGTGCCGTCTTTCTCCATTTCCCCGCAGCCACGCGCGACTGGGACTGCTTCAACGCGCTCGTGCGCTGTGAACTCCCAGCGCTCGAAGAGCTCGAGATCTCGCCCCAGTGTACGCCCTGGGCCCCGTTCCGGCCCGAGTTTTTACCTCGTTTGAGGGAGCTACAGATACCTGCCGGGGCGATGCCGGATAGCCACAAGACGTTGCCATGGACTCAGTTGACCCAGCTGACCCTTCGCGGCGGCTACCGACCGACCGACATCGAAGAGCTTCTCGGTATCCTCACCTGCGCCCCGCACCTCTCCCACCTCCACGTCGAGATCACGCAATACAAGTGCGAGACCAAGTGGGACGGCACGCGCGACCGCATCCACATGCCGTGCCTCACCACCCTCGTCCTCGTCACGATCAGCAACCACGAGGACTGCATCACGCATTTCATGGACGCCCTCACGACGCCGCTGTTGCGCGATTTCCAGCTGCTGACGCGCGTCTGGGACACGAGCAGCATGACCACGAGCTGGTGCCACGACAGTTTCCTCGCGCTGCTCGCCCGTTCCCGGTGCTCGCTCAACCACTTTACGCTCACCGCCGTCGATCTCTCGACTGCGGAACTGAGGCAGGTGATGGAGCGCTGTCCGTCGCTCGTCTTGCTCAAGCTGAACGGGATGGACGTGCCTGCGCTCATCGCGCCTCTGCTCAAGGACATGATCAACGCGCCGTCGTCGGACCACCAGGATCGGAATGTGCCGCTTGCGCCTTGGCTCAAGGCGATCTCGCTCTCGTGCGAGTCGATCGACGCGCTGGATCATCGGATCGACGATACGGGGCTCACGTTTGAGCAGGCGTTTGCTCAGCTCGTCTCGTCTCGGACGACGAAACGGGAACCGAACAGCAAGGTTCTCAAGTTGAAATGGATTCATTGGACGATCTGGTGGGATTGGTGTCGATACCAGCCTCCGGTTCAAACACATCCTCATCCTGAGCTGGAGAAACGCCTCTCGAGTCTGTGTGTGGACGAAGTGGACGTGGGGGTGTCTTCCGCAACGTACAACAAGTACAAGCGGGTTTCCTAGACATGCATAAGGATCACGCTGGCTGGTCCAGTGAACAGTTACTGATCTTGGCCAAAATTATTTTTGTGGTGTAATTTACATATCCTGACACATGGAACTAATAATGCATAGTACATCATGACGTACAAAGAACTCGCGTTAACTTACACTTGGCACACAATGCAAAAAAAAAAGGAAAACATGGGATGGAAAGAAAACGTGATGCAATACACGAGACGAACCCTTGAAAGCTTGATGTGTGAAATAAACAAGTGTGGTAGGATATCGCGACATGGGGATCAGAATGGGTGTGCGAATGTGGTTACTCTGCAACACGCGGCTGATATCAGCGCCACTGCACGTGTCATCATGTTTGACGCAGAGCAGGACGAACAATAATGGACGAATGCAAGCATTCTGGAACCATGTGATATGGGTGAGCACAAGGACGATGCGAAACTGAAATAGGAACAAATGTGATAAGTTAATTGAACCCGTCAAAGTGTCCCTTGAGAATCCTCTCTCCCATAGGAGAAGGCGCACGGTGAGGACGCTCGACAACGGTTGCTGAACGTCTGAACTTGCGGTTGGGTTGAGTAGCAGTAGTCGTGATGGGTGAGCTCGACACAGCAGAGTTGGGAGGGGCCAGAGGGCTGGTGGGTTGGGGTATATCGGTAGCCGCCTACGACACATCAGACGCGTTTGTCGGACGCAGATACGACCAACATACCTTACGGATGCCTCCTAGAGAGAGACGCCTGAGGACATTGACACCCCTTTCGTGATGAGGTTCCAGCACCGGGGGTTGGGGTTGGAATCGACTGGCAGTGCTAGCACGACGAGCGTGCTGCGCAAGTGGGGAATATTCTTCGGGTGGTTCGTCTGTGCACAAGGGTGTCAACCAGTCGCGACGAGAGATAACACACTGCCACACACCTTCGATAACGGGAGGTGGAACGAGCCCACGATAAGGGAATGTTGCAGGTGTTTTTGTGGGGGAAGACTGGGATAAGAACTGAAAGATGGGGGAACTCGCCGAAGGGGGAAAGCGTGCATTCGGGAGGTTGTTTGGGGTGATAAGGGGAGGAGATGAAGCGGACGAGGTAGTCGAGTCTGAAGAGAGCGACGCGGAACGATGACGAAGGTGCTGGGTGGAGATTGGGATTGGCTTTGAGTGGTGGACGCCATCCTGGACGGACATGGATGAGTTGGTGTCGTCGTTCATTGCGGGGAGTGTTCAGGGGGGAGTGAGAGAGAGAAATGGAGGACGTGCATCAGGACGAGCTTGTTTATAAAACCCCGACAGGGCAATTCCCGGTTTGTCAGTAGTAGCACGTGTTCTCATCGAATTTCATCATCGACCCCGCCGCGGCGCCGCTTAAGCACCCAGCTCACGCCATTCCCCGGATTGTCGTTTGTCAGCCCGGTGGCTGTGTTAAATGTCAGGGAATGTTGGTCCGCTCAGCTCTACGACGACCAGGAATGCAGCACCTGTGGATCTTGTTCCAGTGACCAGAGATAACGGGCGTAGAGACATTGCCTCTAATGGATATCTCCATCACGTACAGACAAGGCTATCTCGGTATTCCAAGATCCGCGATACATACCACCATCCCCGCGACTCAGAGATGCGTGGTGATTATGTATCATCCAGGCACTCTTTCACAGAACTATCCTCGTTGTGGGCTAGACACGATAGTTCCTCTGCCTTATCAACTTGTCATGATAGGCCTGGACCGCCCCGCTATCCCCCCCACCCAGCTATTGGTGGCGTTGTATCGGTGAGAGCTGGCGTAGACCATTTACTAAATGGGCATCACCCTCTCGCAGCCGGACTGAAAATTCAAATTACTCAACCGTGATCGTGATCATGATCAGGGTACGACATATGACAGGAGCGGTTTATTGTCTCACCTACCATAGTCAGACTTGCTGAGTTATCTCTCCTCCGCAAAAATAATAATTCCGCATTCACACTCCTCAGAATGTTTCCTATCTCTGAATCATATCCGAGGATCATGCCAAGTTGTAACGATCAACCTGGACTGGTCAACGACGCTCAGGGGACCCAACGAGGCCACCAGTGGAAGTATGTGGATCCTCCCAAATTTCGCTGCGCCAGAAAACCGTTCATCGGTGGCAGTCTGCCACTTGCACGATGATCGTCATGACGTGTCCTTGGATATCCGGATGATCTTGATGTGCACGCCGTCATCAGCGCTTCAGCGCTCAGCCGTTCGCATCGTGCTAATCGTTGGTTTTCACTGATTATCGACATCGTTGCTCACGCTTGCCTGTCCAGCCCGTGAAACTACCGTCGCGGCGGAGTCCTACACTCAGGCCGCAACACGAGTTCCCCGCTCGCCCTTGTTTTCAAACTTAGGATCCGTCCACATGTCACTGCAATATCCATTCTTGGGGGTATTTCCAACGCATTGAAAAAGAATGCGTCCGTGGAGCGCCCTCTACTCTGAGTCGACTGGCCTGTCACTAGATCTCGTCAAGGACTCACGTGTTCTATGCATACACATGGATACACCCAACAGAGTCCGCACGCACTCCACGGCTGCCAGATCTTGCCCATGATTTCCCATCGCATACCTTTCGAGTGAAAATCGCATTATCTATGGTCCAAAAAGATGTATTAAATCCATCCATAGTCGTGTATGTATAGTACGGGGTCGTCAAGCCAGTTTACTTGGCTCTCCGCGAGACGCAACGCCATCCCGATCATCGCATCCCTGCCTTGTTTCGCCACCGCCAAAAGTGTGCATCTTGAATCGATTTCGCGACGCCCGTGATCTGGTCCTTGGGCGCGTCGCCTTCCAACATGGGGTCGTTCATACAGTGCAGGTACCCTATCACACGTTTCAATCGCATGTCACATCGAGTGAGGGAACACAGAGACGTACAGCAATGTATTTCGTCCTCCTCTGGAAGCATCTTGGTTGCTTGACTGTATTGTTTGACAGCTATAACATGTTGCATCATTTTCTCCGCCGAGTTATCGCAGAATCCCGCGATGTGAACAAGTATCCCGCCGTGCTGTACGGTTGGAGACAATCAAGGTGTGGATTGGTATCCAGAGGAAACGAAACCATACGTAAACCCCTCCGCAAGCGGATAAATGTGAAAGGAAAAAACAAACCAGAGATCCATATCTTCCACAGGAGTGCTGTTTCATCTTCGCTGGTCAATTTCCCATGAGCCTGATAGTGGGTGAGCCGTGTTCACCACAAAGTATATCGCGCAGTGACACGCCGACACCAGCGTCTCGAGATACAGTGTCTTTACCCCTCTGACGAATGTGTCCACG
The DNA here is from genome assembly GCA_038091295.1 of Tylopilus felleus. Lineage (NCBI taxonomy): Eukaryota > Fungi > Basidiomycota > Agaricomycetes > Boletales > Boletaceae > Tylopilus > Tylopilus felleus. The sequence continues at coordinate 18,988 of JBBPOE010000285.1, read as the reverse complement.
AAAATCTCACCCCTTGTTATCTCATGCGAGATCTCGCCACACTTGACAGCCCCAGTAAAGTAGCTCCAGAATTTGCTATAGGCGCTGGACAGCGATATGTGGTGCTTGCGTGATGTGGTAATTGGAAAATGCACGCATGACCCGTCCATTGAATTTAGTCGGAGGCTTTGGCAACGCGACGGCGAGCGCCGGACGAACGTCCTCCCATCCACCCTTTTTAGACGTTCCAGCGCCCCTTGCTTGATCTCTTCCGCAGTTTCCACAGTCCACGCTCGTCGGTGTGTTATACTTGTCCAGCCAGTCGGGCAGGTCACGCAAGAGGCAGGTGATATCCTGGAACGTCGATAAGCCATCGGCCTAGTCCTCGATCCGTACGTGGGGAAGAGACCGACATCCGTGTGCTCGAAGATTGCATACCCTTGTGGGGTACCCTTCATGGGGATCTTTTTCAGAATCTTCACGTACCCCACGCCGTCCTCGAAATCCTACCACGCGAGTGTTCAGTACAACGCGATCATCCAACAAGCTGACCAACTTGGTTTGCATGATGAATCACGTATGCCTAGCATCCAGGATCTCGATCAGACCTGAACGAACGGGGGACGACGACGACGACAACGTCTTGTACTTACATAGAAAACATGGCAGGGCCAGCGACCTGCAGCTCGGGAAGCATCTTGGCCGCCACCTGCCATGGCTCCCCTCGCGCTGGTCGCGATCGCCGGCGAAGGCATCACCTTCACGGCCGCAAGGCGCTGGCTTTTTGCAGCGACGCCGTGTACTGCTCCTTTTGCTTGAGCTCTGCAGGGCTGAGGTTCGCTTTGGGCAACGTTGCCACACCTCGACGGCGTTGTCGAGTTCCATGACAGCCTGGGGGGAAGGGAGGGGTGAGCTGAATGGGGTGTCCGATATGGGAGAGGACGCAACGTACCTCGTGAGCGGCCGCGCGGCGGGACCAACCCTTGGCATACCCCGGGTCGATTTTCGTAAGCCTGAACGCAAAAACAGAATAATAGGGGCCAACACCGAGCAGCTCAACGTAAATGTTACCTAGTGTGCATCGCGCAACGCGTCTAGGAATCTATGCACGAAAAAAAAGGCCATCAGACAAAAGGACGCAATCCCACACGTCCGAGGATCGCGCGCACTGGCCCATGCCCAAGCCGCACGCGGATCGGTTGGCGTACAGGACGGTCACGGTGTTCTGGCCATCGATCGCGATCGCCTCGGCGTACGTGTCGTGCGCATGCGCAAAGTCCTTTTTCACAAAGAGCGCGTTACCCTTTTCTTTGAGCCTGAGCTGTGCCGTGGTCGATGGGGTCATCAGTGCCAGAAGGGGACGACCGAGCTGGGCAGGTTCGCCTCATGGCTCGTTCGTAATACGGCCACGAGGCGTTGCTGGGAACATGTTACGAGCCTTGACGTTTTTCTTCACTCATTGGGTGAGTGTTCGAGGGTGGGGCCGGACGAAAGGAAGGGGACCGAATGGCGGATGATGTGAGTCGCACGTGGACGTAGCCATGGATTAAAGATACTGATACTAGAGTAACGAAAAGAGTACACCGGTAATTGAAGACCTGGCATGTGCGGCTACGGAAATGAAGGGTATGAATGAGCGTGAGATCCAGATAGAATGTCCCCATGTGCATTCTGCATCGAACTTGGTCGAATAAAGATATGGAAAGAAGGGGGTAGGGGAGGTTGTCATGATGATGGAATACATTGACGCACTGAAACGTGAGAGAAAGAACAAGAGAAGGTCGGGAAAGACAAATCGAACAATGAACAAAAATCGGACTGATGTACGATCAGTCTAAAAAAGCGAGTTCACACAATCTGCGACTCTCCGCATCCTGAATGTCCCTTGTCTCCCTGAGAATGCTTCCTACACTGTGCATGGTTGGGTCAATCGCCGCCCTCGGTGCCTGCAAAGACGAGTGATCTGCGCTGGAGAGTGTAGTTGAGCTTGGAACCCTAAGACTCCCCGCTACGGAGCGACGCAGATTGGAGAGGGAACGAGACCCGAGCCTAGTTAACGAGGACCCAACAGCCCTGCGTCCTCGGTCACTTGATTCACTTGTACGCTTACGAGGTGACGAATGCATGCTTTCTCTTTCGGGGAAAGGACGGTGGCTCGACTGCGACTGCGACTCCAGTGTTGACCCTGGACAATGTGACGAAAAAGTACACGAAACCGGACTCTCCACGAGTATGGGGGAAGGCGGACAGTCGACCGAACTAGCCACGATGAGTGGAAGGTTGACTCGCGAAAGCGGAGGAAGTGGTAAGATTGGTAGCTCCGAGGGTTCCTCATGCAAGACCTCGAGGTGTGAAGAGATTGAGAGCGGAGGGGCAGAACTACAGAAGGAAGGTCTGCCCGCAGGAGGGAGATCCGTCTTCCCCTCACACGATCGGCGAAAAACATCTGCATCGGAAGGAGGAGCGGCAGATGGAGACAGCCTCGTTGAGTGCAACTGCGGGGGGACTGGAGGTCCACACTCTGAATCGCTACTTTCGGAGGTTTGGTTGGTAGCTAACCAATTCGCCTTGAGCCGTTCCGCATCGGTTGATCCGCCCGAAGTCACGTTATCCGGTAACGGGACACAGCCAAGACGCTCATCTGCCTCTCGTTCCTGTTGGCTTAGATCTTTTCGAGGAGGGAGGAGTCCGCGTTCTCGGAGAGCAGCTTCTCGGTGTCGTTTAGAGACGAAGCTGTTTGGGAGTGTGGGAGAGGCTGGTAGCGTGGACTTGGGAGCACGAGGTCCTGAGGATGGACCCCAGTCACCGGGCAATGTCCGCGTCGACGGCCGAGATCGCAAGGCATGGGTACCGGATCTCGAGGGGATGGTGATGTGTAGTTTTGAGGTTACACGGCGGATCAACGTCGGTTTCTCAGAGAGATGAAGAGCGTCGACGGCGTCAGTGGTAGGATGGGTGACACTACTGGATCAAATGATGAGAACGGATATCAAGCTTTTTATATAAGGACCGAAAGACGACGTCGATGGAAACGGTGATGTAAAGGGATATGATGTTGATGTTTCAAATGAACGTGGGGGAATAGGACGGGATGGCAAGAGGGCCAATGCACGTACCTCGCAACGGCAGACTTTGAAGATTTCTTAGGAGGCCGTTCAGTCAGAGGTGGCTTGTCCAAGGTGAGCGCTATGCGTGTGCTCTCTGAGCTTGTCAACTTTTCTGTTGCGCTGCGAGACAGCTTTGGCTTCTCTGTTAAGCCGAGATGACGTTCGCCCGACTTGCGGGGACTCTTGAGGGCGAGCATATGAACGATGCGGGGTCGGTCGCGCTCAGGCGAAGACTCGTCGGTGTCATCTTCGCTTGCCAAGGGAATAATGGGGACCGGGGTGCGGGAACGAAGACGGAAGCGACGGAAGGGGTCGAAAGGCATTGGTGGTTGTGCGTGCTGAGTAGAGACGGGGTGACGTGGGGGAAGGAGGGGGTGGGTGAACTGGTCGTTAACCTGAGAAGGGGAAGAATATAAAAGTGGAGCAGGAGGATGACAGCTTGATCAAGACTACTATAACCGAGACGAGAAATTTAACCGAAAAACCATCACGAAGGACCGAGGTCGTGAGGGTGGTCGTAATAAATTACGGGCGAATCCCATGAGGCTGACCTCTTAGAACGCGTAAGACCTGTTCGCCGCTGTGGAGAGTACAGACATGACTGAGGAGATGAAATCTGGTCGCAGTGTTCATGTTCATGTCGACCCAAACAGGACACTCCCGTTTCCAGCTACCCTGGCTGTACTCGCTTTCTTTGGGCACGAAGCACTCTCCTCCTGTGAAACACCGCCAAGATTTTTGTGGCGCTCTTGAATCCATTTGGGAAGTAATTCAGTCGTGCTCTGAGAGAATCAAACGACGACCGCAGACTGGTTGCCCGGAGACAGACGTTGACAGAGCTTGTCTCAGTGACGTCTCCCCCGGTCGTCATGAGTGGTATCTTCTGTTTCGCCAGCGTTCAGTTCACCCTGTTTTATCATAAAATCACCCCCCCGTTGGCTCCGTGACAAGCGCGTGTCACCTCTGTTAGAGTGTCGAATCTACCTTTTGAACGACGTGGCTCGTGCACGTGGGAGTCGCTTCCACACTTTGCAGCGCATTTTCATGTCAGCATGTCGCTCTACAAACCATACACATCCAGAACAGCTTCAAAGCCTGAACAGCCCACCGGCGTCACTGAATTTGACATCTTGAAGGCATCGCACAAGTAAACGCTGTTGCACACACATTTCACTCTGCACAGACTGAGTCGCCACTGCCGGGCAGGTTTCTTCGAGACGACACACAAGCAGACGGCAGTTCGTCTTGGAACGATCAGCTCGCCAAAAAGTACTACGACAGCCTTTATCGCGAATTCGCAATCTGCGATCTCAAGCACTACAAGTCCGGTAATGTCCGTCGTCTTGCCATCTTCTCGAGCTCGTCTTGACGCACGTCCTAGTTTGCCCTTCGTTGGCGCACAGAATCAGAGGTTCTCGGCGGAATTGGAGAAACATCGTGCGCAAATACCCGGTGTGAACATCATCGTCCACCTTCTGGCCCCAAGGCCGATCTCTCGACACTAGAACTACCCTTCGCTTACGAGGAACACGGAGAGCGCAAGGAAGCTCTCGTCAAAATTGCTCTATGTCCGAAATGCGTGCGCAAGCTGATGTGGAAGAGAAGGCACGACAAACGTGATGGTAGAGAGAAGGGTGTCGAGGATAAACGCGTCAACGAGAAAAGAGCAGATCATCAAGGGACGAGCGATGAGCTCATTCTTAAAGAGTCAGTGGCAGAGAGACGACCTCGACGTTCGCGGTCGCGGTCTCCACCCAGACGAGCGCAGTAGATTAGTTTTATCTTTGCACGCTGCGGAGTTCAAAGTCAGTTTCACGGATACATACGACGGTGAGGTCACTGAGTGGACACCGTCCGACACCGTAGGGATTCGGCGTCGGATCTCCGTCAAACATGACCAACACCGCGACGACCCTGCAGCCAGTGGAACGTCAGGACATCCACAAGTCATGTCGCACAATCGAGACCCTCCTGAGTGCTCTCAACGACTACTCTGAAGCCGCGACTGCTTTCGCAGCAATACAGAAGAAGCTCTCAAAAGCTCTCAGAGATACTGTGGGACTGAAAACAAACGCCCAGTTTGCAGGTGAGTGCATTCTTGGCGTCGCATGTGGTCCCCAGCCGAGAACCATCGCATTATCAGCCAATGCTTTTGGTGCGAGTTTCAATATTCTCGAGGTCTTGGTAGACGTCAACAGCAAGTTTGCAAAGTTGGCTGAGAGGGAATCTCGCAGCATTGGCTCAGAGTTCAAGAAATGGCTCAAGAAACTCGCGGTCCGTTCTCTTCCGCACATCGAGAGCTCGACTAAAGTCCTTTCCAGAGAGACGAAAAAGCACACGACGAGCGCATGAACGAGTCCAATGCTCGCATCAAGCAGGCTGGTAAGTAATACCAGTCCCCATTTAGAGGCGATACATTTCTAACTTTCTTGCGCAAAGGTCAAACCTATGAGAAAAAGTCCAAGAGAGGAGCCAAGGATGCAGGCGAAGAGCACGCTCGCTACATCAATCTCCTCAGCGTCATCGGTCCTGAGATGTCTCAGGAGAAATAGTCAGTGTTTTTCTGCCTTGTCTCCCTGATCTCGACGTGAGTGATCACCCTGGTTTATCCAGCAACCACTCTGTACAGGTCACTCAACACAACACCCTGGTAACGTTCAATGTAGCCGCAAGCCTCTCTCGCATCGCAGATGCCGAGTGGACTCGTATATGCGAGTGTATGCGTCGAATTTCACCCACCATCGGGTCGCTCGGAGAATGGCGTTCCCTATGCGAAGGAGCTTGGACAGGAGCTCTTCCCGATGACCTGCCGGATATGTCTCCCGAAACGGTTCCTACACAGGCTCACACCGCACCGGGAGTTTCAGAGTGGGGTCAGACTGGTCTCTCCACGCCAGTCCGTAGACTACTCCCCGTCCCCCCTGGCCACACTCCAGGATCAATATCTGCACCCGAACCAACATCACTCGATCCACCTCGTTCACCGTTCAGTACAGCCAATCAGAATCAGGGTTCGATCAATTCAATCACAACACTTTCTGCCTTCCCTTTCCCGCCCACTCACTTCCCTGTGCCCCTGGCCACGAACGAAGCAGAATTACAACGACAGCAAGCTCGGCTCCAAAGTCTCCAAGGTCTACATTCTCGTACTGGCACTCCGAACCCAGCACAGTCAAACGGTGCCCTAGCCCCACCTACTCCTGCTCCTACCTTGTCCGATTCTCCCAAACAGATGGCAGCGGCCGATATGCCGGAATCACTTGCATTGGATTTCTCCAAATCCTCGCACTCTTCGCAGGTGTCTCATGCACCGTCATCTTCTCATCAGTCTCCAGTCACACGCACTCCAGAAGCATCACCTATGCCGGAACCGGTGACGCTCGGGGATACAGAGGGTATCAAGGCAATAGGGGGCCCAAAGAAGCCTAGACGTCTATCCTTGGTTGCTCGAGTGCCTGCACCCTCGGATAAACCCCTCAGATCAATACCACCGTTCAAGAGGGCGGAACAGCCTTCGACCGAGGAGTTCGGGGTCCACACGGATAGCAACAAAAGCGCATTCAAAAGCCATAGTGTTGATGCTGCAAAAAAATGTCTTGAACGTGCAGACTCTACTCATAGCGCGGGAAGCAATGTTGCAGCCTTACGGAACAGATACACCCGAACGGTTAGATGTGCTCTTCCATTCTTCTACACAATCTATCTATTTACATTTTTTTCTTTCTTTAAGGTTGAAACCCCGTCGCAGGGGCCGAAAGACATCCCTCAGTTACCGTTGAGCGTTTCCGAAATTGCGTCTCGATATCAGCCAGTCGACGAACCCCTGTCTCCCCGGTGGACCACATCCCCCATCGTTGATCGTTTCCCACCAGATACCCCTACACACGCGGCCGCATGCGATTTGCCTATCGATGAGAACGACATACGAAGACGCAAGCAACGCATCGAAGAGCTGGCCGAACTCGAGCTCAAGGAGAAAGAGCTTGAGCTCCTCCAACGGGAACGCGAGCTCAACCAACGCACCCGTGACTTTGAACGCGATCGGCTTCAATTCCTCCATTCCCGTCCCGGAACGAGCGACGGACCCAGAGGTCCAAGGAGTAGTCCTTTTCAACACAAGCGCGGTTCTCAGAGCGTCACGCACCTCAACCTCCCTTCGTCGTCGACGAGCAGTTCCGGCGCTTCGTCCTCGGTGATACGTCCGAGCACCTCGCATTCCCCCCCGCGCTCGCCGCTCTTGCCACCCAAGGATCACGCACCGTTTTGTGGCTGCGACACGTGTTCGGTGAGCAAGTACAAGGTGACGGATGCGTCCCCGTCGCTGCGAGACCTTCGTCCACCCGAGCCTCCTATCCTTCTCCGCCCCGAAAAGCCCAAGGGCTGGATCCGCCGGTTGAGTATGCCGTCCGTCAACATGGCGTTCTCTCTCGACGCCAAGAAGAACGCGAGCGCGGTCAGTCTAAGAGCAGGCATACCCCTTCCGGGTGAGAACGGTCGACTGTGGAAGCGAAGTTACGAGCAGGGTATCAGCAATCGTACGATTACGGGCGGTCGGTGAAGAGGGCCACTTGGATATTCTATTTTGTCTATCGGAAATCGGACGCATTATACCTCACCTCTCTACGTTCATGGTTTTTTTTGTCTACGTGTTATACCCACCATAGTCTCATCTAGTTAATTTAGTTACTCACGATCATCACGACCCACCCTGGATGCGTTCACGATTCGTTTTACAATTGATATCGATAAGTACCTCACGTGGATTTGTTACATGGGCGCCCGCAATGAAAGCATGAGCGGAAGCTATCACTGGGGTAACCAACGGGTGGGTATGTCGTCCAGACCAAGAAAAGACGCACAACAAAAGATCGTCCTCTGCGACACAAACTCCTGCTGGATCGCAGTACCTGCGTCACCTCTCCACCGTTTACTTCTTCTTTTTCTTCTTTCCACCACCACCACCACCACCACCACCACCACCACCGCCGCCCTTCTTGCCCTTCTTGCTCGATGTGAATCCGTCGTCTTGTTCGCCTTCCTCGGCCGCTGGATTTTCTGTCGTAGATTGCTCCGTCGTCGAAGGTTGTTCCCCCCACCCTGTTGGAGTTGGCTCCACCTCGGGAGCTGTCTCCGTCGCTTCCTTGACAGGCGGGTGTACAGCAGCCTCGAACTCGCCCGCGCCTCCCCCTTCCGCAGGTGCCTCGAGCAGATTGTTCCCCAGCGCGTCCGCGTCCGCCCCTTCACCGGTCAACGTGGATATCGGATCCAACTCAATATCGTTCTTGGCGCCGCCGCCAAAAAGCGAGTTCACGCCCCACGTATTCGACAGGGTCCCGACCTTTTTCGACACCGAGTTGGACATGGAGAAGCTCGAGCTGCCGCCACCGCCGCCACCGCCGCCCCCGAACCCGAAGAACGACGACTTGGACACGCTCTCCGAAGCCTCCTTGATGCTCTCTGTGGCGGAGGATACGCCCCAGCCGCCCATACCCCATTCTCCGTACGTGTCTCCGCCCGTGTCTCCGCCTTCGGCTTGGTTGGCGGACTCGGAGGTGTCGAACGTCCCAAACACATTCGTGGAGGTGGCGACAGCTGTGGCAGCGCTCTTCTTCTCAGAGACCTCAACGCTCTCGAACGTCTCGTTCCTTTCGAACGCGTCCCTGGTCTCGGACGCCTCGATCGTGTGTTCGGACGCCGTTTGGACGACCTCGGTGGTGGCAGCGACCTCTGCGGACGTCTCGGAGACGATGAATTGCTCGGGTGGCATGGTATCGGCGGGGGTTTGTCCGGCGAGTGGATCATGCACGACCTCTGAGGAGTGGGTCACGTCAAGAGCCAGTCCCTCAGAAGCGAGCGCGGTCTGGAACGGTTCCGTGGACAGATCCACGAAGAACGAGCTCGGGGCCTCGGCCATCGCTGGGGTGGTTGGTTCGAGTTCACGAGGCGTTGGTTTAGATGACTCGGGGCCAACGGAACGCGCTGATGACGGGAAAGGAGAGACGGCAGGAGTGCCTGCCTTGGATTGGGATCCCCAGACGGAGTTGAGCGTATGAGCAAGTTGTCCTGGACTCTTGCCCACCGTCGTATCGGCAAGGTCGATCGGCGAGTTCAGTTTGCTCAAGTTCTTCTTGCCTTTCTTGCCTTTTTGCGCTGGGGCAGCGGCTGCTGCTGCGGCCGCAATCCTCTCACGTTCTTCCCGCTCGGCTTGCTCTCTTTCGGCCATCTCCCTTTCGGCCAGCTCTCTTTCGGCCATCTCCCTCTCGACCTGCTCTCTCTCGGCTCTCTCTCTTTCGGCAATCTCTCTCTCGATCCTCTCTTTCTCGGCAATCTCCATTTCGATCCTCTCTATCTCGACCCTTTCCCTTTCGATCCTCTGCCTTTCGGTCCTCTCGGACCTTTCGCGTTCGCGCTCGAGTCTCTCTCTCTCGAGTCTGTCTCTTTCAGCCACCACCCTCTCCCGCTCAGCCCTGTCTCTCTCCGCCGCCGCCCTGTCTCTCTCAGCTGCCGCATCCCTCGTTCGCCTCTCTTTCTCTGATTCCCGCACGGACTGGGACGTGTACGAAGAGAGTTTCGACGCCGACGAGACTTTTCTGTCTCGCTCGACGTGGGTGACAGACGAGGACACGCGCGAAGCAGAGCTAGACGCGGTCCGTTCGCGCTGCTCCACCTCGCGGGTGCGCTCCGTGTAGGTGGCCTGTTGCTGGTGCTGATACTGGTGCTGCTGGTACTGGTGATGGGACTGTGGGTGTGGCGGAGGCAGGAGCGATTGTGGCTGTGGTTGTGGTGGCTGCAGTGGTGGGGACAGCTGCGATTGAGGCGTGTGGTAGGATTGGGACGGGGAACGGGAATATGTGGATTGGGAGGCGGAGACGGCGCGATTACGGCTAGCCGTGTCCATGTACGTTGCATCGAATCGTCCTACCCCCTGTGGGGTTTTGGCACCCGATCCGACAGAGTCCTGGGAGTGGGTACGAGAAGGAGCGACCGAAGCGGGCCGAGATGGGGCACGTGATGCAGCGCGGGAAGGGCCAAAGTCATCCTCGGAGTAGGCATCCGTTTCGTCCTCGTCCGCACGATGACCACTTTCGCTGTACACGATGGACGCTGGGCCGCTGTAAGAACGTCAGTCTAAAAGGAATTCGCCGAGTGGCGCCAGGAAACTTACTACTTGGTCCTTCCCTGTGAGATAAAACGATTAATATCATAGAGGGGCGTCATGTAGGGAAAAATACGCACGTTGTCGTTCCATTTGATCCGTGCTTTGAACTCCGTCAAACCAAAATGAATCTCGACGCTAAAGACGATGGTCCAGTACGTCTTGCCATTCCTACCCGTCTTTGGTTCGGCGCTTCCGCTGAGAGGCGATAGGTCTGCGCGGACAACGCAGAGAGTTCCATAATCCTCTGGGAGTAGAGTTAGACGCAGGACAGACGACGTTCACCTAGAAAATACCATGATGCCGAAGTATCCACGGAGGGATCATATCACCGCCACGAAAACACCATATCTCCACTTCAAACACGGAGAGAGTGGATAGGTTTGTCAGTTCGGTACAATATTTGCGTGTGAAGACGGTCGACTCTTTCACTTTCACACCCTGTGACGGACAGTGAGTGAGGGGAAGGAGCGGCGGAATGGAAGACCCTACTCTCGCGAGGATACAGTCAAACGCGTCTGGAAGAAGTTTAGGCCCTGAAGGGAGCTCGCAAAGTCTCTCCTTTCGTGCGATGTGTTCAGGATCATTAGGGTCAAATTCCCGTAGGTATTCCACGCCATACATGAACCTGGACACCCTCGCCGAGACGTGGTGATCACAGTAGAAGCCAAGGGCTCCATCAGCTACAGCCTTGGACCTAAAATGGGAAACTATTAAGCACCATGCACATCAATCACGATACGAGAACCAATCAGAGAGATTCACGTTTGATTGTCCGGCCGGCTAATGGTGATCTTCATGGACGCAAGGCGCTCTTGGAGTTGGGCAAATAGCCAAGGGCTAGCAGCGAATCCTCCCACCAACCACACGGACTGCCGAGAATGAAGACGCGTGACTCCACTTAGCACATGGATGTACCTACTTTGATCATGCCCTGAGACGCCACGACCTGAGACTTGATGGACGTTATGGCAGCTTGGATGGAAGGTTCAAAAAGCTCCGCTACCTCCGCACTATATCGCTGTGAGCTTGGAAAGGTGCAGTGGGAGGCAAGTGACATACCCGGTCAGTTTGAGAGATCCACCACGTATACCGACAACCAGATCCTTGTCGAGTGGCGAACCGAACGGAACCCATTGGATATCATTCTTATCGCGGAACAGTCGTTTCGTCGTTTCGTCGAACCGCTTGGTAATGTGATCGATAGAGTCGGAAGATCCGTATCTGGAGCTCTTGAGTTTTTCTGACCTGGGGTGAGCCTCGTCGAAAACAGGTCATGGCTCTACGTACCCGCCAGGAACTCTCTTGCCCTTCGGCTCACGAAGACCGATCCTGCGAATATACCTGTCAAGCCCAAATATAGTTAATGAAAAGTATTTTCACAGCAAGCGCTGGACTGACAATCCGGTGGCGCGATCTCCTCGATTACAAGTGGGTTCGTGCTCCGCACCGCATAGGAGCTGATGTCGAGCGTGCCACCACCCGCGTCAGCCACTAGGAAGCCACTGGATGGATTCTAGGGCAAAGGGGATGAATGAGTGGCTTATCCGGAACGTCGCGGCCAACGCACCGAGAGAACATCCGCGGCGAGACCGCTTTGAACGCACGCGTGGAGACTTGCTTCACCTTCCGTGACGAACCGGATTCGCGCGCGTCCCTCGTCCGTGTCCGGGATGAAACCGCCGTATACAGCCGCACGACGCATCTTGGTTTGCTGTGCGCCCTCCCAACCGTTAGGGTGGCTAAGCACGAACTCGGTGGAATGTTCGACGGCTTGCCAAAGAGCTTTTCCGTTTGCATGAGTATCGATGATGAAAATGCGCGTGCAGTTGAACAAGTAGCGTAGAAAGTCGCCAAACACATCAACGGGCGTCTTGTTGCGCGGAAGCGGGCTGAGCCGCATTCCGTTCATGTTGAGTTTCATGGACTTGGGTCTCAGACGAAGCTTGAATCTGTGCGGGAGAGGTGGAGGGATGCGACGCTAGATGTGAGATGTGACGTACAGTTCTGCTTTGATCCAGCATTCGTCTTCTGCTTTGGATGCGATCGACGCGTTGTCTGCCTCTGCGCCGGCATACATGACGGTTCCCTCTCTATCGTAATAGAGGATGGATGGGATCTTGCTGTTCCCTGCAACGTGCTCTTGGCCGGGAAATCTGCCCTGGGCGATGGGTAAAAAGCGATAGAGAGAAGGAGGGGACATACCGAGTGACGCCATAGATTTTGGGTATCTCTCCTGGTTCGAGGATGGCGTAGGATACGCCGCTAAATGTCGTCCCGACATCGAGAGCGATGACGAGGGAGCGCGTGGACCCCGTGTAGGGTTTGCGCATGTCTGAAGGCTTCATGATGGGCTTAACCTGAGATGGAGCCGATCATGGACGGAGTCGCACAAAACAAGCAAACCATGCGGCGGCCTCGAGGCATCAAGAGGCCACGCAAGCAAGCTATTTCCAGTGTATTTCCGGTCCTTAAATTCGCTAAGGACAATCGTTGTAATCAGTGATTATCTCGGTTTAATCCGTCTCCAGCCTCAGGTTCGCCATGCTGCCTGTCGCTAACCTCCATCTCAGAGACCTCTACGAAACCACCGTCGAGTTCTTTGCCCTCCGCAGACCCACACCGAGTCACTGTCGCTCGTCCAGTACGGACGACTCAGATTCTGACCACGAGCACATCCCTCTCACTCCCCGCGACCTCTCACCCATACCAGACCCCGTCGACAGACTCCAGAAAGAGTGCGCTGACCTCCGCGTCAAGCTGCATGCCGCAAAGGCCAGGCGTACTCACTGTCCACGTGCATGTCCTTGTCGTTCCCTTGGTGCTTCCGTCACTGCCTGCACTCTCTACACTATGCGTCGCGAACATGACGCCGCCAAGTCCGAACTGCACCGCTCCCAGGTCGAACTCGCACGGCTAGAAGAGCGCTACAAGATGCTCGAAAAGACCCTCAAGGACACCAGAGAGTTGCTCAGAGCGCGCGAGGTCGAGGTAGATGCCCTGAGAAAGGACAGGGACAAACTCGCCGCAGACAGTCGTTCCAGGGAACGCTCCACTCTTGATCGACGGCGCAGCCAAGACATCGTCCGCCATCGATCCAACTCTTCACAGTCCTTCCTCTCCCAGCAAATTCGGCTCAGCGCAGACTGGTCTGACCATCACGACGTCGAGGTTGCCTCTCAAGCCAGTGGCAACTCGCGGCGTGCCAGTAACACTCCCGCCGACAACATCTCCACCGTCTCGGAGGAGGAGCGTGCGCACACCAAGAGCATGGAGACTTTTCTCACCAAGACCGACCTTTGGTCAGGTGCCCAAGTCATCCAGGCTGTGCAGGACCTCAACTCGGAGATCCTGCAATTTGCCGCCTCCGCCGTCGAGCTGTGCACGTTTGCGAAACAGCGTCCGACGCAGCCCAGGTTATCGCAGACCCAAAACGACGTCTCGTCGCGATTGGGTGTCTCTCTCACGCGCGCGTTGCTCACGCCCGACCATTCCCAAGACCCGATGCTAGTGCAAATTGCCCTGCAGGGCTGTATCTCATACTGCATATCTCGGGCCTTGTCATCGTTCTGTATCGGTTACCAATCTAAGGCGAATATCACCCTAACTCAGCTTTACACCCACATGTTTCAGTCAGGTGAGCTAGTTCTATTCCCGTCGCTCCACTCTTCTATAGCTCATATGATGATTCATTTTTTAAAATTAGAACCACAGCCTGCGTCATCCCGGTGGAGAGCACTAGCACACAAGCATATCCATGAGCTGCATCCCGAGTTGGCGGATTACGCGGTCAACGAAATGACGGAGACGATCTTCCGTTGGGCGTTCGACCTCTTCCTCATCTGCGGGAGTACCAGTCCGCAGTCCAATCTGTCCTCTCGGGAAGCGTTTCGCAGTCGGTTTGGGTCGCAAGTGAAGCGTATTTCCAAGTCTGCTTGCAGGATAGCGCAGATCATCCGAGAGGAGATCATGTCGACCAACTTTGAGGTGATCGGCGCAGACAGTGGTCGTACGTTTGACGCACAGGAGATGGTGGATGCGTTTGAGGACTATGGGACGCCCAAGGGTACGGTCCTTTGCACGACCGAGTTGGGTCTTCGGTGCTCGACGCGCAAGGCAATTGCGGATCCCTTGACATCCCGGGAAGAGAATACCGAGCGGCGACTATTGCTTCGACCCAAGGTCATTCTAGAGTCGGCGGTGGACATGCTTGACCAACGATGAGTCATCCGCCTAGACGAACCTCGTGATCCGCAAAAAAACCTTGTTCAGGTCCCCGTTGACTTACCACTTTTCTTGATGCTTTCGTTTATCCCCCCCATCATTGTACTTTGTTGACCCACTCCACACCATCATGATGGATATTTCATCATGTCTGTCACTTTTTATTTATTTAACTATTGGGTTTCGTCGGATGCCACTAGGTCTTGTGTTGTACGCTGTACTCAACGCCTCACGCTCTAGTGTATACCCTGCTGAATTGGAAACAGCGAGCATGTCCTTGCTCGCCATCGGTCCTCTTGGACCGATCAAACGCAATATTGATGGATCGGAAAGAATCCCGACGGCGACACGCAACCCGAACTCGCCGGCCTCGCGACTCGCGCGTGCCAGAAGAGGCGGTGGTGACTAGCTGCGGACGGGGATGGCACGAGGTAATGAACGTGTCGCCGCCGTGCCCCATGAATCCCCTGCAGGACCCCATGGGTCGTACCCTGCAAGTGTTGCCGGCCCGGGGAACAAGCACTCCTTCCTTTTATGGAAATACCCTCTCTGAGTCCTCACTATGAGCACGAAAAAGCGTCATCAAGGCCCTAGCTTACCCAAATCCATCTTGGAACACATCGAACACGGTCTGTACCGTTCCATCCCAACTCGCTCTTTGAAGCTCACTCGGACCAGGAAACCCCCATCGCAGCAAGGGCAAACATTCCGACCCGTCTCGCAAGGACGCTCGGCAGCAGGAGCGACTAGATCGCAAGAAACGCAGGGCAGACCACTTTTCGAACAGAGCCGTCGCTGTAAAACGCAAGACCGAGGAGGACCACGTCGATGTCCCCGACGCGAAGCGGAGAAAGACGGTCCACGTTCAAGATCATGTCACGGGCCCTGCCCAAAAGACCCGCGTGCGCGGTCCCCCAGAACGTGCTGACGTGCAAATATCGCCCAAGGCTAAACCGAAGCAGACTGCGCTGCAGAGGCTGGCGTCTCGGTCGACGCGTGAGGTGCCGAAAGTCGCATCTCGTACCCCTCGCAGTCGGGAAGAGGTGGAAGAAGACGCATACATCGCCTATATAGAAGCCAAACTGGGATATTCAAAAGGAAAGCAACGCAGCAAAGAGGACGAGGTCGATGGGTTGAGTGGTGGGTACATGTCATTGCAGTATCTGGTCGTGGACATAACGAGATGTGTGCTCAGATTTGCTCGACTTTGCGAATGAGCTCGAGGATTCCCTCTTGGATCTCCATGGCCGGTCTGAATCTGGCTCGGATGGAGAGTCTTTACAAGTCTTGCACGCTCGGGACGATGAACAGCCCTCCGAGGAGGGGGAAGCTTCAGACAACATCTCTCCCGAAAGTAGCCCAGTAGACGACGACGACGACGACGACCAAGTCAACGCTGAAATATCGGATGATAACGATGAATGGACTGGTTTTGGCACGAGTGACAACGAGGTACCCCAGGACGATCAGGCAGCCGAGCATATAGACATCAAAGAGTCCGAGACACGACCGTCGGGTATGCATCGCATCGTGGATCAGTGCATTGGTAGTAACATGGCCACAGGACCATACATCCCACCTGGTCTGAGGAAGGAATCAAACACAAGCGAAGGGGAGGATGCCATTAAGCTCACCCGGCAGCTCAAGGGCCTGATCAACCGGTAAGTTTGGTGCATGCATTCATGTCGTGCTCGTTTTTATCTTCTCGTGTTCAGAATGAGTGAGCAAAACATGGCAACTGTTCTAGACACAATAGAGCAGGTGTATCGCAACCATCGCCGGCATGGTTTGTCTTGGTTTCACATAGCTACACCCTACTAACGCTTGTATAGACGTAATGTCCACGTTGACTACCTTGATGATCGATGGCATCTCTTCTCATGCCATGCTCCTTGACTCGTTCGTCGTCTTGCATGCAGCGTTCATCTCTAGCCTGCACAGACTGATTGGCGTCGAGTTTGGTATGAATCGTCACTGTCGATATATTTGCGTACTAAGTCTGGCTTATCGCTTCAGCCGCTTTTGTCGTCCAGAACGTCGTGTCAGCCTACGAACGTTATCTTCGAGACTACGAAAGTGACACTCCCGACGTCAGCAATCAACCCGAAGATCGAGGGAAAGAATGCTCTAATCTCATCGTCCTTCTATCCGAGTTGTACAATTTCCAAGTGATCTCTTGCATTCTCTTGTACGACATCATCAAGGATTTACTCGGAAAGACGCTCACCGAGTTTCGGGTCGAGTTATTGTTGAAAATTCTGCGCAGTAAGCAACAGTGTCGATTCTTGCCCTCATTTGTTCACGTCGATAGGTTCTGGGCAGCAACTTCGACAAGACGATCCTTCCGCACTCAAGGACATCGTAACGCTAGCGCAATCGCGAATCGCGAATCAAGGCGATAGCCTGAGGTGAACTCTCTTTTCTACCGTCGACGATCCCTCTCTGACGCGACCACTCCAGTTCGCGCACCAAGTTTATGATTGAGACGCTCACTAACCTCAAGAATAACAAGATCAAGAAAAGTGGGACACAACACCAGGGAGGTGATGCCGTTGAACGTATGAAGAAATTCTTGTCCAGCCTTGGCAAGAAGCGTCATGGTGAGCTGCATCGCGCCCATACTTGTCCTTGCAAATGATGCGAATGTCTTACCAGTGCAAGCACACGAGGCGCTCAGGGTGTCGTTAGGTGATCTCCGTGCTGCGGAAACAAAAGGAAAATGGTGGCTAGTCGGTGCTGCATGGGGAGGGGACCCTCTCGTCGACCAACGACATGCCACCTCGACGAAACCCAACGAAGTCGATGCAGAAGACATTAACAATATAGCCTTCGTGAAACTTGCGCGGAAACAGGGCATGAACACCGATATTCGGCGGAGCATCTTTGTCGTTTTGATGAGTAGCGACGTACGTTGTATCCTCATACTTGGCGATCCTTTTTAGAACGCCTCTCAGGACTACCTGGATGCCTGCGAACGGTTGGCACAGCTCAACCTGTCCGAAGTACAACAACGCGAGACCGTCCGTGTCCTTCTTCATTGCTGTGGTAACGTTCGTCGTTTTCGTTTCTCCGCTTGACACGAACGCCGAGTCCCGCGCTCTAGGAAAAGTCATACAACCCATACTACGCCCTCGTTTGCCAGCAACTCTGTCAACGGTCACATGCCTACAAAATCACGCTTCAATTCTCCCTGTGGGATTTCATTCGCGATCTGGGCGAAACGACCGTGGGTGGTGCAGAGGTGATCAAGAACCTCAAAGACGACGACAGTCGGTTCGAGCTCAAGAGCGTCTCGGCATCGCGCATCAAGAACGTCGCCAAGGCATACGGGTGGTGGATCGCCAAGGACTGCTGCTCCATCACTATCCTAAAGGTGTGATCTCGATGGGGTCGTTTCCGAGCCTTTCTTTGCTTATCGGTTCATGGCACAGCCCGTCGATTTCACGGTCGTCAAATCGCAAGCTCGGACGTTCCTCCGAGAGCTCCTTGTCCAGATATTCGTCGCCAGTCAAGCAACGTCGCCGGTGTTGACGGACGACCCGGACGCACAGACATCGCGCAATCGGGGGGCGGTCGAAGATGTCTTTATCAAGGCGACCAAGACCGAGAACTTGGGTCTTGGACTGATATTCTTCCTCTCGAATACGTTCAAGGGCGAGGATGGATTTCTTGGGTGGGCGAGTGCGTTGGCAAAGGAGACGCTGCAGACAGGGATGAACGAGATTCCGAGGTTGTGACGTCCATCTCTCGGGTAGATTATCCAATGTGGTGTACCTCGTTTGTAGTTACTCGCCGACCGCATTGCCCAACAGAAACTCAAATGCCGCTCTGCATACGAAACAACGTGTTGAACAGACCACGATGTTGTCTAGTACCGCATATTCATTAGCGACATTCATTGTGCCACCCGCTCGGTCCTTTCCTCCAGTCTTGTACATGGCCGCAGATAAGATACAAGTGATATCCTTGCTTTGACTGACTGACATAGGGTAGGACTTACACCTCCCAATATGGATCGTATTCTTCGTGAACTACTGCTTTCGGAATGCGACAGTTGCATATGAACTTCCGCTTTTCCCTCCAAACGTAAACTGTTTGTACGGGACGCTCCCTCTTGGTGAAGAGTCAGGCTCCCCTTAAACACGGCGAACTATCGTTGCACTTACTTGTATACAAGGCTGCTCTCCGGTGCTGCGATCTTTTGTGTCAATTCGTCCTCAGTGAAGTTGCACGCTGTGTAGGCAGTAAAAACTCGCAAACGACGATCAAGAGAGACTGGCTTACAAGTAATGAGGAAATGGCCTCCCGGTCTGAGCAACTTGACGACGCGTGGGACATACCTCTCGAGCGGCGCAGCCCCCCGCTCGTCCTCGTCCATGAGAGAGATGGCGTCAAAGGTGCCTTTGTCGAGGACGAGGTCCCACGCCCCGTCGCTCGCGCCCTCCTCTCTAGGCGGTGGGACCGGCGACGCCGGATCCAGAAAGTCACAGACGGCAAAGGTGGCGTTTGCGTAGGTTGCCCC
>JBBPOE010000284.1:0-33580 GCA_038091295.1 Tylopilus felleus | reverse complement strand
CAAGCATGACAGCGGTGATGGGATGTGATGCCCCCATCGTTGGTGAGCACGGCAAGGGCGGTGGGACGTGATGCCCCCATCGTTGGCCAGCATGACCACGGCGATGGGACGTGATGCCCCCATCGTCGGCAAGCATGACAGCGGCGATGGGACGTGATGCCCCCATCGTTTGCGAGCACGACAAGGACGGTGGGACGTGATGCCCCCATCATCGGCAAGTATGACAGCGGTGATGGGATGTGATGCCCCCATCATCGGCGAGCATGACAGTGGCGATGGGACGTGATGCCCCCATCGTCGGCGAGCACGACAGCGGCGATGGGATGTGATGCCCCCATCGTCGGTGAGCACGGCAAGGACGGTGGGACGTGATGCCCCCATCGTTGGCCAGCATGACCGCGGCGATGGGACGTGATGCCCCCATCGTCGGCGAGCACGACAAGGACGATGGGACGTGATGTCCCCATCGTTGGCGACTTGGAGCATGACAAAGGCGAGGTTTGCTGTACGCTACATATGAAACTGATGTTTGCCTTTCAAATGCTCCATCATGAAGCGGAGCTCATCACTATCATCTTCAACATCAGTGACAACGTTGACAAAGTCCCGTACAGCTTCTTTGCAGGTGGGTGTCTTGCTGCGTGAGTTCAATCCATTGGCTATGGCCTGTTGACTTTTCGATATTAACCTTTTGCTCCAGGACTACACATGACGGTGGCAGGTACATACTTGCTACTACTGCCGACACCGTGACTCTCTGTTGCAACGGCGGCTGCAGGTCTGGTATCGGCAGCTGCTTTGGCGTTGGCTAACCTCTGACGTGTCGCCTCGGACAAGACTTCCCGCAGGCCTGGCCCGTTCTTCGTGTTGTTGACGGTCTCAATCCCTACAGGTTGATTGTCTAAGGTCAGTCTATTTTAACATATCGGACACCCAGGACAGACGAAGGGTCTGGCACCACGTTTGTTAGACGGCAGCTTTTCTAGCGGGACAGTCGAGGAAGCCACTGCAAGGCCAGTTCAAGATTCTCGTGAGTTAGCTCACGCCTTATCCATTCATTCTTGTGACTCGAGAGACCCGATGTAGAAGAGGCAGCAGCCCTCCGGGGGAAATTACAGAGGGAGGTTTTCGAGTTCACGACAATTGACATTGCCACGTCAGCAGTGACGATAGCTGCACGCGCGACGCGCTTGACGGCGCGTTTTTGTCAGAGTATTCGGCGCGAGTCCTGCACACCGCAGGCTCCGCATAGGCCAACTCTTTCAATGTTGTCGCTAGGGAGAAGAAACAGTTCGAATCACGCTCGACAATCGGGTCTCTGTGTGGAAGTCGAACGCTGGGACACGGTGTTAATGAACCAGGTCTGTCTGTTCATGCCCGATGATCCCAAGTACGACTGACGATGGCTCAAGTGCTCATCTGCGGTGGGTCGACCCCATCATCCAGACGTTTACGTGGTCCGCATCAGCTCGCCCCTTGCGATATAGATAAAGGAGGACTCGCTTCTTTGGGCTGAGTGACGGTCCGTTTGCCAAGCGGCAGCCCAAAGCGAGACATAGACTGATCCGTGGCTTGTAGCACTTTGGGACTGAACCGGACATCGTGAAACGGGGGAGATGCGAGGAATTGCTTCGATCGCTGTCCTGTCTTCGACCTCTTGACTTTCCAACATCACTTTGGCAGCTGCGACAGTGCTCATCTGCCAGCGTCTTTCTCGGTTACCATCAGGCTATCGATCGAGGAGAAAGTAGATCCACGAATTACTCATTCCGTTTACCTCCTCCATGTTCTTTATTACGAAGACATACGTACGATCGCCCATACTTGTGCGCGGCAGGGAAGTTGTCACCTTTCGTCCTGCGGTACCGGTAGACTATCAATGTCTACTTGATGATAGCCATGCCAAAAACACACGGTTGATTGCGCCTTTCAACACGTCCCCAGCACATACATCCCCCATCGTCGGTATATTTCTTCCTGCCGTGTACATATATATCCTTCTAATTCTCATACACCGCGAACCTTGCCCATCTAAGGGGAAAGAGTCTTGTTTGGCTTTTTTGCGAGCCTAGTACAGCCAGAGATTATCAGTCCATCCGATCCTTTCGGAACATGAGACGCTGATGGGGTTACATAATGACACGGAGTTTACTACTAGTAATTCACCACAGTGGAGCATGGAATTGAAGCGGCCTCTTTCAAAAAGTATAACTTTGAGGCCGACGGTATCCCGACGTCGGGTGGTGCATTTCATCCACTCCTCACAGTTCGCGAAGAGATCCGTGGCATATTCTTAGAAATGGGGTAAGATCAGCTCCCTTTCGATTTACCACTAGAATATCAAGAACGTCGAGAACGCGCCAGCTGTCATGTTCTAGAAGCTACGATACCAAAATCGTCGCGATGAATGTAGATGTAACCGATAGATGTCAGTTGACTGTTTAGTCCGTAGTCATGGCAAGAGGGTGTATGCGGCTACGATATCTGATCAAACCCACCGACCAGCGGCGCATAATATCAGCCAATGGGCACCAGGCCAAGTTGTTTGTATCTAAGAGATAGCCCGTGCTTCTAGCTACGGATTAGAATGAAAACACGGCTGCCTTCTGGCGGGAGCCGAACATTTACACGATGGCTTGACTCCTGAAGAGACCAACTGTGCTGCCGATCGTGACTGCAATCATAGCTGCTCCGACGTCGACCGCCGACCCATTCGCTGTGATGCCTCCTGCTTGGGACAGGCCAGACTACATCGTGAGCGTCGGGTCTAACAATCATCCACAACTAACGTAAGGAGCAGGCACTTACCGGAACCAAGAACAGGACGCCCGTGACCATTGACGTGAACGCCATGCCACCCATCTTCCTCGAGTGATGTTCCCGAGCAAGCCCACGGTGAACGCTCCGATCGCAGACACGATATTCGACGGATTGAAGATGTAGTGGTTCACAATCTTGTTGGTCGCGTACGAAGCGCAGGAAATTATGACCATGACAGGCAGTTCCTTGGTTTTCCAGGGCTGCAAGTTGGCGAGAGACGACAGGATAGAAAAGATGGGCACGATGATGAATTGCGTCCACCAGGGAAACGGCTGGATGAACCAAGAGAATGCAGATGGGTAGATGACACAGCAAAAATTCTGCGCTCACTTCTGCGCGCAGAGCATTGGATATGGTGGGGCCACCGTTCGACTCGTCATACCGCAGGACGAGCTTCGCCAATGCAGCTGCAAGGACAGCGCCGGTAAAGAAATCGCCTCTCAAGATCAGCACTAAGGACGAGCTCAATCGTCAGCAACCCAACCGCATTTTGCTAATAGACGTACCTCTAAGTGGATGTTTCGACTTGCTGGTAGAGACGCTCACTGGGGCAGACATCGTGTACGCTGATTCCGTTGCGTAAGTGCCGCCTGCCAACACTTTGGATCTTGTCCCTCCACTCTGGCCAGTGGCAGCGCCATCTTCTTCAGCCTCTTCAGCCGCGCTATTTCCCCCGGCCTCCCTTATCTCGGCCGCCTGGATTGGAATCTCCCCGAGCACACCTCGAACCTCGACCATGGCTAGTTCGATGTCGCTCACGCCCTCCACATACTCTCCCAATATCCAAAGTACGCCCCTGAACACCTTCCCGCTCCGGATGCTGCTGGGCATGACCGTTAGTTTCTCAGTGACCGCTGGGCGCAAGGACAGGAACTTTTCGACAACTTCTCGAATGAAAGCGGCAACGTCCAATGCAGAGGGGTTGCTGGAGTTTCCAAGGAAGTTCATCGATGCGTGCACGACGCTAGCAGCTACCTCGGGGAACTTGATCGCCAAGACATGTATACTCTAGATCAGAAGTTGGTGGTGCCTAGGAAAATAGGACATGAGCGCTATGAATGAATTCAACGTCAAAAAATAACAATAGTACCTTCTCGTAATCATGTTCCTGCGTCCGCTGAAGCTGCTTGTTGGGGGACAACACGACTTCTTCAACATTCCGGGTAGAGGTCATGCTCAATACAATGCTCGTTGCCTTCCGGCATACTTCCATGTCGCACTAAATGACACGTCAAGGAGAGTGGATAGTCGAGCTACATCAAACATGCCTAGAGAGGACCTGCAGCACATCCACGATGAGCCCATCCAATATGACGCCATGCTTCGAACGTACGGCGTCCAGCCTGTTGAAGACGATGAGCTTGACGCTGTTGTCGGATTCTTTGATAACCAGGCCGACGAAACACGATGCTGCGGCTGATGGCATGCCGATTCTATCCAGTGTCCAGGTCAGAGGAGATTAATGAACGCACCTTTAACTGCAGCGGGATTCTGCGTGAGCGTAGTGAGCGTAGTTGCAGCCTCATACTTGACCGCGCGTGATGATGAATTGAGCAGTTCGAACATGCAACGGATACATCGTGGCTATTCACCATGTCAGCACACAAACGTGACTGTATGCGCTGATATCGCTTACTTTATGGGTTACCGGTATCGTTCATGCAATCCACCCGGGCGGCCTCGATAATGTTCATGGCCATGCTCGGGAGAAACACGAAGGCGTTTCACTTCAAGTTGCATGTCACGTCGGATTCGGCCGCGATGTCTGCATCAGCTCTGCAGCGTCCGGGACAAACGATTCATGCTCGTGATGTATGGTGTAAAGAGCGAAAACGACAGCCTTTTGGACATAGGAATGGTGGTGTTCGAGGTTGGCACGGAGGGTGGGAATGAGCAGTTCGAGGGGTTCCACATCTTTTGGGGAAAGCGGAGCGGATGTACTCATTCGGGTGTTGCTAGAAAATCGAATACATCAGTCATGCGAGAAACCATTCAGCGGAAAAGAGCAAACAAGGTCGTTGCGGGTTGCATTGCTGAAAGTGTGATACGATTGAGAAGACAACTCTAGGCACGAAAAAAGGGACACACACGACGAGAATCATCTCTTGCTTGAACTTTCCATTTTCGTCGTACTTCAGGCAAACCTCCCAATAGAAATAATGTGATTTCTTTAGCTGCTCGTGCTTCGAGCATGATGTACTGGATGATTGACATCAACAGAGTTGGCTAGACAGGTCGTAGACAAAGCATCAGTCCACGATCCAGCGTACAGGAAGCTGGACACATGCAAGCTCACCTGGGGGTTATCATTGATGGTCACGACAATAATTCAGTGCAATGTGTTCAGTTTACCTTCATCAGAGTCCTTCTCGAGGGCCAACCGCAGTATCTTCGAATACAACAGTATATAATGGAGGTTCTCCCGGCACCGTGCTTGCGTTGTTGTCGTCGACGGGCGTAATGTGGACCAGGACAACTATATATGCTGTTGGAACTTGCGTGGACACGTAAGCACAAGATTTGGTCAGGAGACGAATGACATACATCGCACTCATCGCTAACAATACCAGGAGAAACTTTCCTCCGCCTTCCCAAGGCGATAACACCTGGCGATCAGCGCACCTGTGTTCCCATCAGAACCAAGAGCAGCGACAAAGGCAGGATCGGTGATCGTCACCAATGCTGCGCCCATCGTTACAGTGAATACGATCGCAAAAAGTCAATATGAACACATGCCAAGGATTGGTATCGACCGGTAGGCGGACATTGTAGTCACCAGCGATCGGTGCACAGCCTGCAGCGCTAAAGATGATTGCACCAAAGCTAAGAATGTCGGCGCCGGGCTCCCTTCCGGTACCTTCCAAGGCCTTCTGTGCATTGACGTCGTATCTGGCTTTGCTTCCAAGCCCATAGAGACAGCATATGATGAACAGTGTAATCGTCCAGGCGTAACGTTCGTAGACGTGGACCATGTCGTAACCGATGAAAAAAAAAAAAAACAAGGAACGGGGCAGTAGACACTGATGATGATGATGCTGTCGACGAAGGGGAGTGAGTTTGTGTCGAACAAGGAAAGCGTCTAGCCACCAAGGATGACAGCTGTCGCGGCAAATCCGAGCCTAATGGACGAGGATCAGTATGACTCAGGCTGATCAGAGACATTGACAATGACTTGAGACATACTTTGATCTTGCTCTCATCGCCACTGTCGCAAAGGACCCAGACTAACGATGACTGACTGACCGGCAATTGACTCTCTTCGATGTAATGGATGTTATAACCCTGGTCGCCGAGGAGTGTATAGCTTGGAAAGGGTAAATCCATTTGAACAGCAATTGGACATTGCCAAGGGAGTACACAAAAAGGTAGATAAGAAAAAGTGGTTTCCCTGGGGAAAGAACCACCGGGGTAAACGGAGTCAGGTATGATGACACCATCATCGTAATTTGGGGTGGCTGCCCCAAACTCCCACTTATCGCCGTATGATACAGCCAGCGTGCCCTGGAAGTGAGTCGGCGCCGTTGAGAACGGGGGGTTTGTGGACGGCAATGTCGGTGATGACCATCACGCCGTACTAGTAACTACGAAATGATGAGTCTCAAACAAGAATAAAAGAGGAGTATTACGCACCCAAATGCAGGGGAAGGCACCGCATCGAACATGATATGACCAGTCAAATCGGAATGAGCGTCGACACTGACGTGGAAATGAGGCGTGGCGATGTGACGTGGTCACTCTCTGAGCTTCTGCAGCCCATATTCCATCCAGTAGTGCGACTTGTTGTACGGGTAGTCGGCAAGTTTCACTTTCACGAAGCTGGTAATACCATCGGGAGCAGCGCAGAGCTCAAGGTCCACGTTCTTAAAGTCTGTGCTGGGAAGGTTACCGATCGATCCCCTCCAAGAGTTGGTAATGCTCGGCAGTGTTTTGGGCAGGAACCTTGTGGTTCGGACGTTGAATCAACGTGATTGGCTCGCCTCCGCACTACCATGGTTGTCTGAGCGAGACGTGCGCAGGAGAGGTCGACTGGATCACCGAAGCCGAGGCCGACACCTAGGGTATTGCGTACGTTGGCACCCGCGGGAACCTTTCCAATTTTCCAGACCCGGTGGGAACCATGGTGGAGCGCAACAGAGGGCGAGCTTGTCGTGCGAGGGAGCACAAGGCAAGTATAACCACGGGTTCCGGTGGAAGGCAGGGCATCGTGCGAGTCAGAGACGGACACGTGAGCAGCAAGGGCGTCGAGGACATTTGGAGCGGGCGAGGTATAAGGTGACTTTGAGGATGAAGCCGTAGTACGGGAAATCGTACTCAGCGGGCGTGATGATGGGTTGGATGCATGTCGGATCGTTGCAGCAGGGGAAGGGCCGGGAACGGGAGTAGCACCTGATGGGTCGGGTATTTGACCGCCACCAAGCAAAAAGGGAGGCGATGAGAAACTGCGTTGCCTGGTGAGCTTGGATGAGCGAAGGGGAGAAGAGACACGTGGCGTGTGGTATCCGCTTAACGGTCGATCAGGGGAAGAGCTGGCGCATTTTGAGGGACTGGCGTACCAGAGAGAGCGACATCGGGATCTGAGTCCTCCTCGACCTCGAGCAACGCGGTCATACCGACGACGGATCTGCCGGTGCTGACCTTTGCTTTGCCGGTGCCCTTTGACTTGGATGGATGAGTCGGGGCGGGATGTGGATGGGGATGAACGGCGGTGGGCGTGGCGGCGGCAAGGAGGGGGTAGAGCGAGACGCGGGATCTGTATGGATGGTGGGGCACTGCGACGTTTTACGGCCTTTGACTTTAGTTTCTATTTGTCGGTGCGGGTGCGACGAGCCAGCGGACGTCCCTTGCCCAGTCCTCGTCGGTGTACGTAAGCTTGCGGTCGGTCTTGCGAGTCATTGTGGTGTGGTCGGGGAGGACGGCGTCGGAGAGGGAGATGGCAGAGGAAGCGGCAGAAGGGGAGGGTGAATTCGGGGAAGAGTGGAAGGGGAGGAGGGGGTGAAGAAGGGTCCACCTAGGTCCTCCGACAGCTCTTGATCCTCCGACAGCTCCTTGTCGTGCGGACCTGTCATGCTGATGTCGTACAGGAGTTTGCCAGCTGTCACGAGTTCCCGAGCTGCGATCGCTCTTGGGCTGTCTTCTGGGGGGTTGAGAGAGAATGTCGTTGATGGAGGACATGTCAAAAGTAAGGAAGAGTGAAGTAGGAAGACGACAAGAGAAAAAGAAGAGAGTTGTCGGCGGCTGTGGACTTATAGTTGAGAGTTTTGTGGACGCGTCCTAATGAGCCCAAGATTGGAGCTCTGCCCTTTGTACACCCCGGTTACCGAGTCCATCCTTATCTCACATATTTTTTTACTTCGTCGTCCTTTCCTCTCCTCTATCTTGTTGTCTCTAGCATGTACTGACCACTAAAGCTTTTCGTTTGAGTTCACTGGGTACCACAATCGCTCTGAAGAACGTAAATAGTGTACTCACTACAACGGGTCCGACTACATGTCGCAAACTGCACGAGCCCATTGCTCTGACCTAGCGAGGGTGGGGGGGTATGCCATTTGATGAGCAGCATGCTGAGGCTGCAGAATTTCCCGGATTTTGAATAGGCCAAGGGGGGTGAGAGGGCCAACCAGATGACCACTGACGAGAGACACAGGTACGCCATTTTAACCGGAAGGGGTATCCGCGGGGGATGATGTCGAGAGACCGAAGAAAGCCAAAAGTAACGCGTTCTGTTACTCACCCGTCAATGCTGGTGGTTTGGGACTTGAGGTGAGTGGTTGGATCGTCGGGGATGCGCAAGCTCTAATGCATCTTAGAACAGCCCTCAATGATCGGAAACGTTTCGCATCCGTAGGGACATGCGGTTCTCCTCCGGTTATTCGCCATGCCCTACATTTTGCGGCGTTTTGACTATGCCAAGACATACAATGCATGCATGTAGTCTTAGATCGCGTCCCAGCACCCGACGCATGCATCACGACGGAATGCATGCGT
This sequence comes from Tylopilus felleus, assembly GCA_038091295.1. Taxonomy (NCBI): domain Eukaryota; kingdom Fungi; phylum Basidiomycota; class Agaricomycetes; order Boletales; family Boletaceae; genus Tylopilus; species Tylopilus felleus. The sequence goes on along the minus strand of JBBPOE010000284.1, from coordinate 24,775 downwards.
CCACAAGACCTAGAAACGCGCCGTTTGCGCCGGAAATAAATTGAACTGGATACGCAAATTGCCGAGTATCTCGCAAGCACTGCGGAAGCCCACCAAAAAAGACGGCGCATACGGACTCTGCATCGTATCGGTGGGATTGTCCGACACGGCCTCTGCAAAGAAACATCGATAGATATACACGAGCACTGTGTCGCCCCCAGTCAGTCAGCGTGAGGACGAGAGACACGGTGCAACACACCATAGTTGCGGTAGTTTAGCGGCATGTAGTGTTTCATGACTTCTGCCAGACCAATGTTCTTGAGAGGTGCCCGTTGGGCATACTTGGGCAGCTCCATGTTGGGCACGTTGCGATCCAGATTGATGATTGTCGAGTACTTGGGTACTTTGGCGCGTTCTGGATGGCGGCAGACACACACCCGTACCCAAATCGTGCTTTCCATACAGGGACTGGTACAACGACAACTCCAATGCGCGTTTTCAAATAAAGAGCACGCTCACTCACAACTAGGAAGGACAGAGCCATCATCATCGATCGTGGGTTCCGGGTCATTGGGAAGCTCGTAGTCGACAAACGGGAGATAAAACGTCGCCAAACGACCCGTGGCAAGACTCTGCAGGGAACAATAAAATGCACACCAAGACCACATTCGAAACAACAACGTACTCGCCACCCGTCCGTGATGAACAACTCCCAGAATAGCTCGCGACGTTTCTGAACTTCTGAACTTGGCAACTGCCATCGTGCATAATCACGGTCTATATGACACACATGAGATCATATTCATATTACCATTCATGAACGGAGGACCTACGGAGCCCAATCTTCACGAGGACAGGTGGAATAACGTGGGGTACGATCGGTGACTCCTCCGGTATCCCGTCATACTCATCTTCAAGATGGCTGCTTGAAGGAGTGGCAAGGAAACGTATTCTGCCTTCCAGTTGCATACGAGAAGCCGGGCTCCGGGCGCGTCCTGGATAATAGGCTGATTCTAAAGCAGACCTCTCGAAGCGAATGTTACGAGGGAGCGAACCGGTTTGCGAAGTTGACTCGTGACCAGTGAACGCGTGTACATCCGTAGAATACTGGATTTGATTGGTGTACCAGATATAGAAGCAGAGCCGTCTGCGCTTCCAGAATCCTCGTCAGGACCAGGGGCAGACTGACTCGGATTACGTGAGCGCTCATCGGTCAGCACGCTGTGAAGGTCTGCGGGATGAAGTAGATATGCTCGAACATTGGACAGTGAAACGCTGGCTTCCAGCCTATGGCGTAAAATGGGGTGTCTTGCGGGGTGACGAAGATAGCGGAATCGGAATATTGCAGGGGATATGGGTGGGGTCTTGGCAGGGCGTGCATGTGATATTGGAATGGGGACAGGACGTGAAGGAGATGGCAGCGGAACAGGGGACTCCGAGCTACGCTCGAGCTGGAACCGTCAACGTTTGATTTCTTGCAAAGGCTGAGGAGTTGACAGCTTGGAGTGTCGCTTACGGGATTCGGCACCAGTGCCGGCTGATCTGGGCCGAGCGGAACGGCTGGGGGTGGGTGGCTTGACAGATGACTCATCTTGAGCTTGAGGGAGAGAAGGACGGCGGGAAGATAGAGATGCCATCGCCCGAGAGGCCGAGATATCACCCGAATGAGAATCATGTGCAGCAGCTTCGTGGTCAATCTTGGCTTCTGCGTCAGATGCGCCACCAGATGGCGAGCGATCCACAGAGCGCTTGAAGGGCAAGTGCTTTTGCAGAGTGGCCTCGAGGTGCTCCACGGCACAAGACGCAGGGTGTTGTTAGGGGGTGGCGTTGGGCCCGAGGGAAGCGGTGGCCTCGGCGAGGACATCTGCACACTCGATCCAACCATTTGGGGTTGCGCCACGGGAGAGAAGGATGCGCACTGAGATGACCATGGCGGCAGCAAAGTGGAGCGGTGTCGAGCCTGATGTGCTGACTAGTCAGAGGGGAAATCTGGGCAGAGTGTGAGCGATAAGCAAGGGGGAGGAAATGAGGGTGACCTTGGCGCGTTTACGTCGGGGCTGCGCTCTATCAGGTTTACGACGAGGACATTTCCACCGGCGCAGGCGGCATGGTTTAACATGCATTTCGTTCAGGGTAGTTCTACGATTTGCTGCAACTGTGTTTGCTCACTGGTCCACCATCACCTGATCACTGTCTTTTGATGAACGACGATCTCGTTGGCCAAGGACCATGGTCTATAGAAATGATATTGACTGCGTTTGCTTATAAATGTAAGTCCATCTCAAGACGCACCGTGGACGTCGCAGGTCACTCCGTCTCCCCGATCGAGATTGACCAGGCTTTCCTCTTTCGGGCTCAAGCGCAACGACTTTCTTCAAATCGGCGACCGCTAACTGAGGCTTGGCAATCTGAAGGTAACACGTTGCCCGCCAGATTGCGCGATAAACGATGCACGTCGCCCCTCGCTCCGGGAGTTTTGACGTACCTATAGTACGCTTTCGCATACTTGGGATCGAGTTCGATGGCCTTGGCTGTCGTGTCGGTGAATCTCGTGTGACCAAAACCCGAGACGCCGTGACCACTCACACGCATCGCCGAGCGCAAACCCATGCTCTTCCAGCTTCATTCTTGCAGCAGCCCGATCACACCAAAAGGTGGCATCGGTGGGGTTTAGCTCGATGGACTTGGAGTAAAGATTGGCGGCAGCGGTAAAGTTATTACCTGGAGGCCACCGTCAGATTGGTGTGGTCTCATACGGGAATACGTACTTCAGAATGCCTTGTTATCCTCTGCTTTCAACTTGGCAGCCTGATCCCAGGCTGTCTTCGTCGGTTGAGTCTCTGAGTGTGAGTGTCCGAGTCTGGGTTCCCCAGGCTTACCTCATCTGTCAGGCGTGCGAGCGCGGTCAAGCATCGAGGGCATGGTGAGCGGCGTCCGTGCAGACGACCACTGTCATCGACATCCAGTCGTCGCTTCCGAACCAACTCCAACCTTTTCTTGATATCCCCCGACCCGTACGTGCCCAATAAACCACCCGTCAGACGCGCAAACGAGTTGCAACATTTAGAGTTTCCTGCTCGCCGCTCGATCCCGAGCGCAGACATTCCTTCATCTTAGCCGTAAACTTGGATGAGAGTGTACACAACGATGACAACCTGAGGTATCGGATGGATATGGGACTAGGAGGTTCTTGACCAACGGTGGAGGTAGAGGATATCGATGATGCAGAGAGCATGACTTGTGAGCTTTGGGTGAGTATATTCGTACGTCTATGATTGATCTTGTCTTCATGCTATTGCTTTGTCAGATTACCGTGACGGTGAGAGCAAACCGCTCGCACTCACACTTGGCCGCAATCGTGAAGGGCACGTCACGTTTGCTTACTTGCCTTTCTTTTCGCGTCCGATTTCATTGACGCAGAATGCCAACTGCTCAGCCCTTGGTTCTTCTTCGATGGCTTTGTGATCTGCAACATATCCGAGGACGGGCACTGATCTTCCCGAGTACTTGGAAAGTATGTGTACACTTTACACCTCTTCTTTGGTAGCTCTTTACACGAAAAACCAGGTCCCCGCCGTGGTCTATCTCGAACGAAGACGTTCGTTCTCAACTCGATGGAGTGAGGGGCTTCATTGATATTGAGTTGAGGCACGTCTATGTACTGACGTTTTCTGTCCCGCTCTTCTACCAAGTATGCGATATAGAGATTGAGAAGGCCTTGGTTCAGTATGAATGCTTGTACGTTGGGGACTTGCCCAAACCCAGCTCGTGCGGTCGATGCTCCGTTAGTGTTTACGCAACGGGTGGGTTCACATTCAACTCGGCTTGTTGATCTCCTCGGTCCCTTACTTCTATTCTGCAGGAACAAACAGGGTTCAGCACGACCCGTGTCATTCGCCCTGCTCGCCTCAGTCTTGGACGTGTTTCTGTCCTGCAAAGGGATATTCTGAAAGCAGGGAATCCGTTCATACTTGCGATTTCGTTGTCAATTATCTCACCGAGGCCTTGCTGAGGTAATCGGTGGCATACAGCACAGAGTCAGAAAAATCTGGCTCGGCCCGCGAACCCAATCTGCCTACTAGGACAGCCCCAGTCACGGACGTCCTCCCTGAGGAGCAAGGTTGCGTGGCCACCTCAGAGTGTGTTGAGTGGGTGGCCCAAAGGTGGGTCGTCTTTCGAGATTTGGGTGCGCAACGCGCGTTGACGTGTGGGATACGTAGACCAGGTAGACAAGTTTGAGGTGTGAGTGGTGTTTTTCCCCTCTTTGCACGGATGAGCTTGCTCATGGATGTCAGATATCCGAGGGATGTGCCAACCGTCGAGGCGCTCACTATCTCACTGCCGAAGACCTCATCTTCCTCATTCGACACGACAGAGGTAAAGTCAACCGTGTCCGTACCTATCTCTCATGGAAAGACGACGCCAAGGATAGTGGTGGCGATGGCGGTGGAGGCATCGAAGTCGAAACGCTAGAGGACGGTGCCGACGGTGCGTAGCCTACGTTTCTTCTCTTCTCTCTCCTCACACCGCCTTCTGTCTAGACAAACTTACGACCAAGGCCCAAAAGATCACCATCAAGCTCCCTTGGGAGATTTCGACCGTTTATTTTGAGATCCTCCGGCAATTGGGCCACCAATCTGATGACGAAGAAGACGAAGACGACATCGAAGTACACGAAGCCTCCATCCAGCGCCTGAAAGAAGCCGACGACGCGACCCGACAAATGACGCGTGAAGACTACCAACACACTATTCCGACTGTCGACAAGCGAGCTTTACTTATCGCAAAGGTGTGCATTGTTTTCTCCGTTTGACCGTGCGCTGAACAAGACTCTCTCCAGCAAAACGGTTCCGCGATTTTGTCAACCTGCCTGCACATCTCGATTTGAAACCCAACGACGACACAGTCGACACTGTCGACTTCCTCGCGTTCAAGATGGTCCGGTCTCTCACCTTGGCAGGTCTCGACGTCAAAAGATCGCTCGAGGAATCGTATCTACGAGAAGATCACACCCCGTCAGCGACCTCCCCCCTCCTCGGAAAGCGAAAAGCAGCCAATGCGCTCGAAGAGACGGTGTCGACGAGGGCGACGAAGACGAAGATTCACCCTTGCCGACGAACGCATTGTTCCTTGCACCTCCCGAAGCATGGACGGCATTGCTGCCCGAACATATCCAAGACGCGTTTGCGCGGATGCAAGGCGATTGGGCACATCATCGGAGTGCTGGAATGAGGAATTGGAGAGGCGGCTTGGTTCGGACACGGGTCAGCTTGATTTGGACGTGGGGTGTATTGCGCGTGTGTATGCTCGATTCCATCTTTTGTTTTCTTCTTTCTTTGTATGTCCATAGCCGAATCGAATGTGTTTAATGCACGAGACGGAAGCGGCTCGATCAGATGACAGTTGTGATGGAATCGATACACGGCTTCGAGTTCGATGCGTGGGGTAGATCGCCGGCGATCCGAGTATGGCAGGTCTGCAGGAACCTTTCGCTGCTACAATTGCTGTGATACCTGTACTAGCACTACCGCGGAGATGACCGTCAAACTAAGGAAAAAAAAAACATCCCAACGTTCATTTCCCAGTACAGGTACCAACAATGTCTGCAAGTTGTAACTCGTCACGATACATTCCAAACACTGGTCCGACTCATTACTCAGTCTCGGCAGGACGAACGACGAGCTTGGTGGCGCTAACATCATTCGTCTCCAATCTCTTCAACCCAGGGACAATGCCCTTCAACCCTCCTGGCAACACCTCGACCCTGTTGGGCTACGAAATCGACGTCAGCCAAATTCCACATCGCGTCAACGCAGGTCAACTCACCTTGATCGCCCCCTCTGCAAGCCACTGTGTGAGCGCGATCGAAAACTTGGCACCGGGGGCGCGGTTCTGTGGAACGTGAGACAGCCCATATACCAGGAACACCTTTTTTCCGTCTTCCCCTCCCTTGACACGTGGGTCAGTGACGACGACCAGGGTGCCTCCCGGTGCCAACAAGGAAAGTGCAGCCTGTTGTGTCTCTTCGAGAGAAACCGCGTCAAATATGTACGGGATAGGGACGTTGGTGATGTGGACGACGTGGTCTCTCAGCGCGGTGGCGGAAAGCGTCCGATTGAGGACGTGTGTGGTGCCGAGGGAGATGAGCAAGTCTTTGTTGTGCAAGGACGCTGTCGTGATGATCGACGAGAAACCGGAGAGCTTTGCGAGTTGGATGGCTGTATGGGGCGAAGCGTGTGGGTACGGAGCTCAGGTGGGAGGTCACTGGGGGTACATACCGTATTGTCCGAGGGAGGACGCGCCTCCCATAATGACGATGGGTTGGTTCGCGTACTTGCCGAGGCCCCCTTCTTCGAAGGGTGGGGTGAGAGCCAACCCCTGGGGCTGTTGAGCGTAGGTGGCCACTGCAAACGGGTTGAAACCACTTGGGATTGAAGCAGCTTGTTCAAACGAGACGTTCGATGGAATCTATAAACAATTCCGTCAGACAAGAAAAGTTGATATCAGTCTGACAACAAACCTTGATCGCAAGCGCCGCATCCGTTAAGCAATACTCTTGGAAAGTGGCATGTTGACGGCTGGAACGATCTGAGATGCGCAAACAGTGAGTACCAGTACGACGATGCCTTGACACGAGAGTACCAACGCTTTATCACCCTGCGACAAGTTCGTGACGCTATCACCGACTAGTGTGTCGGGGATGAGAGCGGTGAGGGCCGCTGATGCCGTTTGTTTGATGGACGATACAAGTCTGAACGAGCCGACGACCCGTCTGACGAGTCACTCGCAGTAGGCGGAGCATTTCTCATTGAATGTGCGGGACGCGGGAGCGACGAGGGCGGTCCTCGTGCAGGGTTTGGGTAGGTCAGGGATGCAGAACGCCCAGTGGGCCGCGACTGTACAACGGCACGAGACGCCGAGGAAGGAACAGGGTGGCAGACCATGTCGTTCCGGCGAGGTGGGCAGAGCGAGGACGTAGAAACAGGACGGCTGAGGCTTGGCGAATGCGTGAGGGAAGGGAGACGACTGGTGACGGGATTTGGGCTTGGAGATTTGCCATTAATCCCGTTTGGACTGAGAGACCCAGCCTAACAATGCTCCATCGACGCGGCGCTGATGGTGAATAAGAACGGACACCGTCCCCTGGCTAGAGGCCCGTGACGCGAGCACTACGCATCGATGTGTTCGATTTTCCTGAACGATTGGAACCAACGATTGACGAAAACGCCGGTTGCGAACGTGTTGACATACCTCGTGGAAGGGTCCAATCCCTTGTTTTCCGGCATAGCTCTTAAAGTTCACTAACACCATTTTGTGAATGACTAGTCGAGCCTTAGGCATTGGCTTCTTCTACTGGTGGCGGTTGCGATTGGGTTTGTGGTCTGACTCTAGGTTCTAAAGTGACCGCTCTTCTTCTTCCACGACAGTTGGCACACAGTTTAGAGTCCGGGGTGCCTGATTTGGTGAGCTGTCCTTCGGCATCTTGTCATTTTGTACGGGGTGTTTTTCGCGGACGTGGCGTAGAAACGGAATCTCCTGATATTTTGGTGTTCTTGGACTTGGACGGTGGTTTGTGTAGGGGCTGCGATTGGTTCGAGGCGGATTGACTATACGCTGCTTCGCGAACTCCACTTTCCTGGACAGGGAGGAGTTGGTCGTCGTCTGATATGGATATCACGGCTTCTCGTCCTCCTCCTTTGCTCGTTCTTCTTGTTCTCCCTCTTCCTCGACATCGCTCTCGAGCTCGGTGTCGAACTACTTAGAACTGCGCCAAACCCTCATTGGACGCCACTCGCACGGCTGTGGTGTGTGGACCAGTGACCATTGTGGTGTGGACCCACCAATTTTGGTGTGGGAAACTGGGTTCGTTCCAGTTTATATACGCTTCGCATGAACTTGATGCACCTCTTTCTCGTTTGTGTAACACTTCACAGCAGTAGCACGTAGCAGCACACAACGTAGCACGTCGTACCAGTACCGATTGAAAGGTATTCTAATCAATGTATTAAGTCGTCGTCTCTAAGAATCACCACAGATCAAAGCAGTAGAAAACCTTGGAAACGCGTTCGTCAGCGAGCTCACTATCCAATTGGTGAGTGTCCTCGATGTTAACTGAGCGAGACACTAAACAACCTTAGATAACTCATCGACAAACCTCACCGTAAACTTTCCCTACATCCGCACAGCGGTACCGCTCGCGTGTAGTAAGTCCGGCCACTATCCTTCAACTTTTTTGGTCTCGCCAATTTCGTAAGAAACGCAGACTACGGCGGCTCTTATTGAAACTCGCGCGGCCTGGCTCTTTGTCAAGGAATGGGCTACCGACACACTCTCCTTCCCCGATCTGGAGAGGGAGTTGTCGGGCCTCGGAGCCTATCGCTATAGCGATTGGTCCGAAATCTTCAAAAGGGTTGAGGTTGCCTCAGACCCAACCGAGGAACATCGTGTTTCCGCCGTCGATATCGTACTCGAGGCGGCGAGAATTTGTGGGATCACCCTTTCTGGTGACGAATCCGCCACTGCAACCCCAGAACCATCGTTCCCTGTCGTGTCGGAGCCTGCCAGTGAACTCAGGCGGTCGCGCAAACGTCGCAAGCTGGCCATAAATAGATACCTCGACATTGATGCTGTGGAGGATGAGGATGAAGACGAGATAGAGGAAGAGTCAGAAGATAACCCAGATGGGATCCGGGACGTCTCGCATCTGAGGCATATGGGACGGTCAGGACGCCAAGTATTTGCCAAACAAGTCAATGACATTGCCGACCGTTTTACTACCGGTGGCTCTCGGCCTTCACCAGAGGAAGAGGGAAACACCCCCAGGTGCTACTATATCAATTTCCATTCCCGTGAGTGACAGCTCTCTAGAATTAATTAGTGTTTTTCTCATGGATACCTTTGGTTGCAGAACACACTGCTCGCTACATCCATGAAGACCTGAAGCCTCACGTAGCGGCGACCCTGATTATTCCTTGGCTTCCCCGAAGGCTCTATGTACAAGCTCCCAGTCATTTGGAGATCCAACGTGCTGTCAACCCTTCTCATCGAAATGCTGTGCGTGATATCATTCTCGTTCCTGAAGCGGAAGCCACCCGAATCTTCTCCATGAATTCTCCATTACCTCACCAAAGTTGGGTTCGAATCAGGAAGGGCAGATATCGGAACGACCTTGGCTATGTCTTGAGTTGCGATGGGAACACAGCCGATATTCTGGTGGTGCCGCGCGAGCGTCCATACGACTTGCCCGATGAGAGGTCGCAAAACATTCGTGCTCTGTTCAACTGGCAAACTGCTTATGACGCTGGCCTGGATCTTACCGCTCTTGCAAACTCGAGGAACATCACGGCATTTCAATACAACAACACCTCCTACTTCACTGGCCTCCTCCGTCTCTTGCTGATGCCAGAAAATCTCGAACGTGTACTTCTCCCTGACCTGGATGAGCTTTCCCTCTTCGCTCAAGCTGGAATTGACTCTTCGTTGGTGCAGGAAAGTTGTATCCTATTCTCATCCCAGTTCTGGAAGGAAGGAGATGTCGTTCGTTCATCGTCTCCAGAGCTACTCGGCAAAATTGCAACCGTCATTTCTGTGGAGTTTGGTCAGCGAACGGTATCCCTCCTCCTGGACGGTCAGACATATCACTGCCCGATCATCGAACAACGTCGTGTATTCTCCCTAGGAGATCATGTACGAATTCTTGCTGGTCCCAGCCACGGTTGTTCAGGACAAGTGATTACGGTCTTGGAAGACGAGGTCGTCCTCACTCCGTCATCTGATTTGACTCGCGAAGTGAGTACCAATCTATTGTTACCCCATTTCATAACCTACGTTCTACCTAGATCCTGGTTTCTAATTGCTACTTGGAGACCTGTCCCCCTGATCGCCGGTGGTCGTCGCATGATCCAGCGCTTTGTCTCCTCCACCCCCCAGAGCCCGAACAGGCAGCCCTCCAACTCGGCGATATGGCGCGTGTTGTCAATGGCCCACACATTGGCCTTCGTGGCTACATTGATTGGATCATTGACGACTTCGTTTGGATTTTGATTCCCTGTGATCCGAAAGACGACCAACTCGACGATCAGGACTTTTCAGGTTTGAACGCAGAATCAGTGTGTGTCCCCACCTCAAAAATTGTGTCGACGTCAGTCCCCAACTTGATCAAGTTTACCAAAGAAAGGGGATACAATGTAGGCGTCGGGGATACAGTCAGAGTCGCGAGGGGTGTCTACTGGGGCCGCCAAGGGGTAGTGAGGGTGGTACATTGGAATGAAGTTCGCGTTGATATTCTGTTTCAGGATGGTTCCTCGGTGAGTCCTTGTCTCCTGTTCCTGTATGGAATATAAAGTGCACCTTTTCCAGGCCACTGTTCCCATGATGTCATGCGTGAAACTTGCAGACTTCTCCATGCGTGAGGCATCAAGGTTGGTTGGTAAGGAAGTCTGGGTAGTTCGTGGTGAGTTCAGGGGACGTTGAGCGACGTTGGATCATCTCGGCCGGGACCAGTCCGTAATATCCATGTTTGGATACCCCGCCCTAAGCATCCCTAATCGTCACATTGCTTCACCGTGAGTTTCACGACTGGAGCTCCAGGACCTTCCTCATCTATTTTTTAAAGTTCTGGTGTCCTCTTGACAGGTCAAATGTTGGATGAGAATGACTTGCAACAGTTGGTGTGGTTGATCCGTAGATCATTCATACTACAGAGTGCAAAGTCACGAGAGAAGACACCACCTCCCTCTCCGCAAGTACCTTCTTTGGCACTTCCCTCTGAACTAGAAGGTTCGGCATGGGTGGTGACAGCTTCCGATGTACCCACTCCCGTACAACCGTCAGATCTCTATGGTACGCATACTCCACTTGAAAGGTAACCTACTTAACTCGCTGCTAGGTGAAATTTCATGGCTTTTCAACGATGCATTTTGCCAGTTCACCCACTTCCATCTTGCGTTCAATGTGGACCTGTGCTACAAGAATGGGTCGTTCCTCAATCGTGTTGCTCGTACAACCTGCCCAGACCGATTTCGCGGTGCCCCTGAGGGACACATCTCTGTCACTGTCCCAGGGCACAATAGAGGATCAGGGATCGGACACCATCATATACCTGCCAAGTTCCTGAAGCCCGCACTCCCGACTGGCAGTGGGAAGGACAAGTTTGCACTTATCTTGGTTGGTGATAGCGCCGGCCAAATTCACCCGATTACAACTTACCGCAAAAAGAAGAGAGAAGTGCAGTTGGGGGGATCTTGGTTCGCATGCAAGGATATTTGCCCTGCTTACCCATTTGACTTTAACCAATAATCTGTTGTACATGGCAATACATTCATTAGACTTGCACCACTGTCCAAAATTTAGACACTACTACTAAATACCTCATCAACTTGGATCCCGACAGTGCTTACTATAATCCCAAGACCTGTTCTACGTGACATTCCTTTGAAGAATGTTGCTCAAAGATGTATGTCATTTCCTTCACTCTTACGGTTGTTTGACTTGCAAAATCTAGGTCAAATTCGCTGGAGAGAAGCTTTCCTCTTCAAACTCGACGTCCGAGGGAGAGTCCGGCTCCTGGAGTCACTCGATATACATAATCGACCTCGACCATATATGGAACGGCCAAGCATCAGCACTTCCAGCCGTCAAATTCGAAAAAGCATACGTCGGCCACTAATAGATCCCGAGCTACGTCCGAAGGAGAGACCACAGTTGGAAATTGGGAATGTAACTCCGAAGGGTGGCCTTCCTCCATCAGGACTACTCCTCTTCGTCGTCCATTATACTATCCAAGTCTGAATCCCCATGTTCATCGACATCCATCTCGTCATCATCGTCTACACGCGGTCTGATAAAGAACGGAGTAAATAAAGCAAGTTCAACACGCACTTCTTCCTCTTTTTACGGTGCTTTCAACATCGTCTGTTTGCATCTCATCGTCTTCACCACCCTCACCCGCATCTTCCTCTCCACCCTCCCCGTCCTCCTTTTCATCGCCTCCACCTTCTCGCTCTGTTTCTGCTCCCGTATCATCTCGTTCGACGACCTTCCCTACAACATCTTCGAGTTTTTCAAGTTTGGCAGCTACCTCCTGATAATAGCCCTGTCATTTCTCGAGGTTCAGAGGACCACCACGCATGAGCCCCCGCGGATGGGTCAATACCAGCTAGGTCAACAATGCCACCGCCGACGCCTTGTATCCCAACATCGACACGGCATGTCTCATGATCTTGAGTCGTTGCTTCGGGATCGGGACGTGGAGGTCGCACAACTTCGAGAATATTGTGAGGACTTTTGAGCGGACGTACAGAGACAGGTCGAGGGGACCAGGGCCATATGCATCGGGTACGGCTAGTAGAGTTCTATCAGCGGCATTGGCACATAGGAATAGGCTAGCCTTACCTCTGAATCTAAATGTTCGAGAAGAAGGCTGATTTGTTTGAGTACCGACCGCGGGGTTTCCTCACTAAACTTGACGAGAAACCGTGAAAAGGCCCTGGGACCCTTTGTGTCTTGCGCACTGAATGTCATCCCAGCGATTTCGCGTAGGATCTCGTCTCCAAGTTGAGCATGGTCGAAATCTTTGGCGAGATACGACAAAAGCTCTGCCATTGGTTCAGAGAGGATGCTCATAGTATTGCAGCGACTGCATTATGCTGATCTGCGCAGTGACGGTGTGACCATGATGTTTGACAGCGATACACATTTTGATGGCGTTTTGCTTCATGTACTGCTTACTCTCTGAGATGTGATACGCAGGGCGCATAATACAGCTAGCCAGAAGTCAAGAACTCGACGTTGCATAATGTACAGAGGACGTACGTGATAAACGGGTCCTTCTCTGGACTCATCATCCAGATGCGATGCGTTTTGAGCTTCATCGCCCCTTAGAGAAGAGTTCAAGCGTTCCGGGTATCTGGTCTACCCAACTCCAGGTCTCTGCGGTCCTCCCTGCAGCGCATGACCCCACTTTACCACCGTTACCACGACGGCCCTTGGGTTGCAGATGCGACGCATCGTTCTCGCTCCTCAATTTGACCTTCTGCACGGCACAGACGAACCAGTGGAGCAGAAAGGCGTGCATTTCCAACGGGACCTGATGATTTGCTGGTCCTCCTCCCTCGAGTCCCTTATCGCTGCGTCTATTTGGGCACTGAACCCGGACGCGATCGAGTCAAGAAGCTTGTTCATGAGCCCGCCAAGAGCTGCATCTGCGTGTTTGAGCAGACTTTGAAAGACGTCAAATATCTCCGGCTCAGTAAATGGCTTCCGAATCGTGTGCGGTCCTGTCAACGGCATCTGCGATGACGGGTTGGTCAGCAATGACTTGGATGTGCGACGCGAGTACCCACGTTGGAGTAGGGGGCCAGTTTCAATTTTGTGAACATCATGTTCGTTGGGTATCTCGTACGAAGAAGCATCTTGGAGCAACTGGAGCTCGTCTTGCAGCTCGAAGCCATTGCTCATGATGAGCTCGTCGTTGTCAACGTCGGTGAGAATGTCTGGATGAATGCGTTTGGACGAGTCACGTGCACGCGTTTCAATCAATTGGTCACATGTTCACTCGATGGTTCTTGCAGAGGACCAATTGACGTCGACCACGGCAAGTCGTTCATCCTATTCAACACTACGATTTAACTAGCCAAGTAGATCATTCCTGTCAGGTGCTTTACATGCAAAAAAGTCATTGGTGACAAATGGAATGCATACCTGGAATTGTTTGTGAATGACATGAGCGAGGGTAAGCCCACTTGCCGCTCTTGCTCGATACAACCTAATTTACCTTGTTTCTGCAGGAGGGGGCATCTTGCCTGAATGTTAATCCCATCAGACTCCCAGCAGGAGCATGCCAGTGGGAAAGGGCACTTCCAGCACTTTCAACCCCAGTTGTCTGGGGCCAGGTTATTATACCCCTAACTTACAGCTGAATTCTCCTTGGCGCGGAGCCTATGGATGATATGAGCGAAGGCAAAGGGGATGGGGGAGGCAATTCACAAGAATGCATTGGTTGAGGTTTGCAGGGACATGAGTGGCACGAGTGACTAAACGAACAATGGTAGTAGCACTGTCATGCCCAGGGGTCGGTTGGTCTCCCCTGGGTGTGACTGATCTGCCCTGTAACATGTCTCGGTGTTTTGCATTTGTCATTATCACTCCAGTGACTCCACACCTCCACAACTTTGGTGAGCCGTCTGTTATGACTGGCCTGTGGTGAGGTCAGTCGTAGCCCTAGTGTGTTTCGATGGTTCTAAGGAGTCGACGAGTAGTTGATCGAGTGTTTCATACTTAGGGTAGTTGGTACAATCAGAGGCTCTAGAGGTTTCGAGAACAACCGGCCAGGAGTCTGTACTGGTAGGGTTGTGTAGCATCCACTCAATAGTAGGACAAAGACTAAGGGATCTAAGGATTCAGAGGAAGACGAGTGTATTCCTAGGGAGGTCAAGACTGGGAATACAGGGAAAGTGAGTACGGGTATTTATATGTCAGCGCCATCGCGCACAGACCATGGGGCTGTGTGCTGAAAAAGGAAATTGAGATCAAGAAAGGAAACATCGGAACAAGTGTGATGAGGATAAAGGCAGAGATGAGTCAGCATCGCGTAAGTGGAAGAGCGGAACGAGAAGATGCTGCTCAGACTCAATGTTTAAAGTAAATGTTAGAAAGAGGCATAGGCAGAGTTGTGGGACGAAGACGCATGAAAAGAAAAGTTATCATAGAAACGAGACAAGGTTGCGAGAGGCAACTGGTAACAATACCCCCATACTAGGTCTGAATCACCGAAGAAAGACCATCTAATAGTCTTGGTATTCTCCTCCGGGGGATCGGGTGATGTTGGCCTCGGTGGCACTGTCATACTCCTCAGAAGTATCAGGTCTGTTGGTGCTTCTCCGTTCCTTAGGATATGGAGTATGGTGGCCTCGTCCTCGGCCAGGATTGGAATAAGGTGTGATATGTGCAGTTTGGCGGCGAGGGCGTCTACTGGAGTGTGGAGGAGGTACTGGATGAGGCTGCCCGGAGGAAGCAGAATGGCAGGAAGTAGGGGAAGTGGAAGTGGAAGAGGTTGGCGGGTCAGAGCGACGGCGAAGTGGGCAACGCATCTGAGCGTGGCCTGGGGCCCAATGGAGATACAGGGGGCACTGGTAGACGGGACAGTTCGTTCGGAGGTGTCCCAAGTGATGACACTGGAAGCATGCATTGGAGTATTTAGGGTGAGAAGGCAGCAGCAGCACAACCGTGACATGGACGACGACGGCAGCAGCAACAACAACAACAACAACAACGTGTACCTGTGCCAAATGGCCCAGGCAGCGCAGACGACAATGATGACGACTCGGACAGCGTGTGCATGTGCCACACACTAGTACTAGTAGTATACTGTATTAATCAATAATAATATTATTACATTTTGTCTACCCTGGGGTATCTAGAGTACAGGTATCGGTATGCATCAGTGAAACAACCCTTCCCCTTAGCCGACATCACAGCACGACAGCAGCACCACAGTTTTTCCCATATTGGTAAAGCCTGTCACACCCTGTCTCAGAGTCTGGTGTTCTGGGCAGCACTGTAGAGCTTCATTAATGAGATACTATTTACATATAAACTAATAGTGCTGCTACTACTACTAGTACTAGTACCACATCCAATGTTCAATACTTGATGTGCGTTCAAGTATGGGGCATGTCACAGTGTGGGGACTCGAAATGAGGGATGGTTGACGTGAATGAAGGGGCACTGAGAAGTTGCTTGTAATGGGCAGTGCAGGGAGAGCGCCTTGTTGGTTTGCCTGCATTGAGCATCAGTGCCATCATGCCAGTGATGGCATCATCATTGATCACATCACATCAAATGCACTTACTGATCATCCCACATAAGTCACGCTTGATCCGGCTTTTCCCTTCTTCATCGGTGGAAGAAACTGTGTCCGATATGTACATTGCTCGCCGGGTCGTTTGATGGAAAGTGGATGCCAGTGGGTGGGATGCTGCATCAGTAGATGCTTTGAGGAGCATTTCATCGATGGGAACAGCTGGGAAGAGTAATCGTCCAAAGGGAAGTGTATGAGGGACGAGGTCATCACACTATGCTACGTTGTAGTACCTGAATTGAGAGGTTGACTGAAGTGGAAATGAATGAGGTACGTACCAACGAGACAGGCAAAGATTGACCTTGTAAGAAAGCAGAGCAATTTGGATGGTATCATCCTCGATAGATAATAGGAGTGAGGTCAGATTTGAAATCAATCAACTTAACAATGGCAGCTGGAAGGACACAATGAAGATGGGTGACAAGGATACGAACAGGTGATGTACCTTTCCATACGCCTTGTCCATATTATGTATCCACTGACCATTGAGGGGGTTTCATGGTCAAGGCTATGGAAGATTGAGCAAGGACGGCAGAAGAAAAAGGCACATTTACATGTAGCCTCATGGATCATAGCAGATACCTGCCCTAATGTGGAGGAACTCAAGGAGGGTATTGACGGGTCTTCGACCCAAATGCCGGCGGCCTGAGCAATTGAACATTGAGAAGATCGTGGTGTTTGAGTGAACTATGCAAACGGCAAGAAAAGGAAGTAATATCTGATTCAGAGTGTACCACTAAGTGTACAGAGCTTCGCCATAAAACCTTAATGTTATCAATCTAATTTTACATCAAACGAGGAATTCCTGCTGTCAACAACATCTGTGCTAAAACTTGGTACATCGTCTGAGGACAGAACTCAAGTTGTTAATATGGTTATCGTGTTGGATGAAAATCAGAAATCCTACCATGATCATGGTGCAAACTTGAAGGATATGAGTAATCCTCGTGCATCACATGTTTGGATGCAACAGATATTCCGTTCTGTCAGATGACGAAGCGAACCTTGCCGACAAAGTGTTCTGCCGTACGCAGATCGTCTTGAGCCCTTTCTAGTAGGATGTGATTATACTGAAATGTGAGCGTGTTGTGGTGAACGACTTGATGCACGAGGTTTTGAAGTGTAAGGTGGACCTGACAGTCTGCGCAGGCGGCCTCCAAAAGTAAGCATACCTCAGTTGAGTCTCTTGGGACAGGGACGAAAGCATCATGATCATCAGCCTGCATCGAGCTTGAATCAATCAGAAATATGTTGCTTTCCAAGCATACTTACCTGCGAAGATAGAACAGAAGAGGTTGGCATACCTTCTACCTGTGCATCATGCTTTAATGCCCCATCAAACTGCCACATAGACCGACACTGGCAAGTGGGAATACTCCCACTGGCAGAACACGGCCAGTGAGCGAGATAAAAGGGTGCGATGGTATGGGGGTAGAGGGGAGAGAACGGTGTTAGGTGGAAGATGTCATCAACAGGGTTCGCAGTCCGAGCTGTAGGAGGTGAGATCATTCGTCCTCATCGACTTCTAGTTGGTGGACATTGGACCAGGCTAGTAGGCTACTTTTTCCCATGCCGACTTGCAACAGATCCCTCACTAATGCCCAAAGCGAAGCATGGTCATGGTCGCAACAATACCTTCAAAAAAATACGCTGCCCACAGTGGGGCAAGAAGTTCCGCTCAGACATGAACATCTTGCAGCACATGAATCAGCCCTTTGGTTCATGTGGACCCATTGCGAGAGATGTACCAGCAAGAGATTTCCAACCCCTTCATCAACTTCATTACTCTCAACCCGTTCACCCCGTCCAGACCATCAGAGCAACTTGAATGATAGAAATACCCATCTGAATCACTCTGAGTCTGTTGACTACCCTTCTCCTCCAAATTCAACTCATACCAATTCTCGCTTTCCCAGCCACCACTCTCATCCTCCAAGTCCCAGTGACGAAGACTCTGGTCGAAGTGCAGAATTTGACCCCTGCACTGATCAAGATATTGCCATGGATAATGACGAGGAAATCTATGGGGGCTTGAAAATCCGTCCAAGAGATTCACAGAAACTTATGAAGGTTGCAGCAAGACTTTTCCTGGTGGCAAGTCGTTTATTGATGATTTTAGGCAATACAAATATGTGACCGAGCGGGAGGAAAACCTTTACTTTCCCTTTGCCTCTCAAGAGGAGTGGCAATTCGCTTCCTGGCTTCTTCGTTCATGCCTGAGCATGTCTGCTATTGACTCATTGCTTTCACTGGATATTGTACGTCAGATATCTCCCTATTGCTTCAAACAAGGTTTTGACTGCAGCTTCCCAGATGAAGTGCATACCTCTCTTCTTTCGGAATGCGAAGCAGCTACGGGGCCATGCAGAAACGTTGCCATCGGGTCCGACCTGGTATTGTGAGACAATCAGGCCCGAGGGGAAGATGAAGAACACCATCTGCTTGTTCTATCGCCAGCCCATAGAATGCCTCCAATCCCTTCTATGTCATCTGTTACTTGCGCCACACATCACCTTCGCCCCTCGGAAAATCTGGACTGCTGCTGCCAAGATCTGTCATATCTACGATGATTGGATGTGCAGTGACCAGGCATGGGACTTGCAGGTAACGTATTCACTACATTTGTAATATGCCTACTTATTGGTGATGATAGCAACAGCTTCCTGTCGGAAGCACGCTCCTGAGAACCATCCTTTCCTCAGACAAGATGAACATTTCCATCATGAACGGGAACCGAATGGCACACCCTGTGCTGATAAGCCTCACAAATATCGACGCGAAGATCCATAGCAAGACATGACTTCATGGACACATGCTTCTCGCACTCCTCCCAATTACCAAATTTATCCATGGGAATACTCACATGCGGAGCTTGCTACAAGATCGCCTTTTCCACCAGTCCCTAGATTTAATTCTGAAGCCCCTGAAGGTCGCCACCTCAATAGGAGTAATGATGGACGACCCCACAGGCAACCTCTGGTATTGCTATACCCCACTGGTAGCATGGATCGCAGATACCCCAGAACAAAGCTTTATTGCCAGGACCAGCTGCAAAGCCTGAGTGTCACCGGTCATGACAGCCAAGTCAAAGAGTTTTGGCAATCCACAGCGTCATCCCCCCACACAGCTTCTGCTACGCTCACTGCCATCCAGACCGTCCATAACCAGCAGGACCCACCCGATTACAAGATGTTCTTGAAAATGATCAGATCGCTTGGACTGAATGGTATCTTTGACCTATTTTGGAAGGGCTGGTTGCTCTCTGATCCCGCCTTCTTTCTCCACCCGGAGCCCCTTCATCATTCTCACCGCTTTTGCTGGAACCACAATTGCCAATGGTGCATTACCGTGATTGGACATCAAGAAATCGACTTTCGCTTCTCATTGGTCCAAACCGCGGTTGGCTATCATGCTTTTGAAGATGGTATCTCATTGCTCAAAAAGGTCACTGGTCATGATCATCAAGCTGTCCAACACTACCTTTTCAGTGTCACCGCTGGCGCTGTCCCCAATTGATTCCTCATCGCCATCCGAGCCCTTATGGATTTCTGATATCTTGCGCAAGCACCGGCTTTCACCAATGACATGCTTACCCAGGTCTCTAATGCACTTCAAGAATTCCACAACACCAAGGACATGATTGTTAGCACTGGAGGGCGGAAGGACAACTGGGAAATACCGAAACTAGAGTTACTCCAAGGTGTCGTGCCAGATGTTCATCGTGCTGGTCCTGTTATGCAGTGGTCTGCGGACCCTACCGAGCACGCGCATATCCAGGAAATCAAGATCCCTGCTTGCTCTGGGAATAACCAAGACTATTACCTGAAAAGTGCTTGCTCTTCGACATGGCCACCTATTTGGAGAGCAACGTGGTAAATGATTTCGAAGAGGACGACAATACAGTGTTTGACCAGGAGGCTGAGCATGATATTGACTCTGAAGACACTTTTCTTGATCATCTGCACATCTCAACATTCGCTCAAATGAACTACTTCGTGACAGCCAAAGCCCTCTCACGTGGATGCATTCCAAGTGCTCCTACACCTTGTCGAACCTTCTCCACTGCCACCACTGCATTCCATCTTGCCCTGAAACCCTCCCTGCGAATGAGCATAGATGAGGCTGCCAATAAATTCAACCTTCCTGACCTTCGCCCCGCTTTGTGCAAATATTTTCGTCACCTTGCGACATCATTGCCGCATACTGTGTCAGGGATCAGAAGTTGCAAGGCATTCAATCTACCATCTGAACGGATTCAAATCTGGTACAGGATCCATGTACAGCAGATGTGCTACTACAAGGTGACACCGGACACACCACAGACTCTTTGAGCAATCCCTCCATCTTCCAGCAACTCTCATGGGTTGTACGATGCAGTTATCATCAATTCAACGCCAGAAAGCTCCTGGCCCAGGCAAGGCTTGGATGGTAAGTTCTCCCCCGTGATTGTGTCTTCGTTTCAGTCATGTGTACACATTTAGATCACTCTGTTGTCCAACTTCAAATCATCTTTCGCCCTCTCAATGTCGATCACTGGCTGACATATGTACAGCGCTTTGATGTCATCCCCCACCATGGACTCGCCGCGCACCACACAAGTGGGATGCACCTGCTCCGATGTGCAATTAGAGCAGATAGTCGTTGAGTCGGAGACATTATTCACTTCCGGATTGCTGCAAATAATCGCCTGACACATCAAAACTGCTATGAGATATCACCAGAATTTTGGTTGAACAAATATTGAAACAAGGAGCTCTATTATTCCATAACACTGGGCAAATTGTAGTCCATTAAATCATGCCACTTACCGTATGTATAATTCTTTATGCCACAAATGTCACGAACTGTCGGAGTATCAGTTGTTTATGTCATATATGCATGGGCTGGTGAAACAATGACTCGTTAGAAGATCGCCATTGATTGATAACGTCCATAGTAGTGCCCTGCCACTTGGCTATCTCTCAGAACTCCTCTCATCGTCTGTGATCCATCCTCACACCTGCTTGGCTCTTGGATGCGCAGCACAGTAAACTCAGATGAGGTATCGCCGCAGCAGGTGGGCTCTTGTTTCCCTAAATAGGCTGCACATCAAATTAATGAAAAAAATAGTCATCGCTCCTCAGAGTCAGACCGCAGACTGCACATATGACGCCTCGCAGCACTGCTCAAGTAAGTATTCAAGTTTGCCTTGATTTCTGGTATATCCTCATTCAGTTGTCCCCCCACAGCTTCCGAGTATTCCTTTGGGGCACAGGAAAAAGGCCGATGGCCTCTGTGCCACCATGGACCATCTCATTGAGAATGACACCAAAGATTTCATGTGGCACCTCAACAAGTCTGAAAGCTGAGAGTTTCTTGATGAATTGTTCCCTGACTCTATCCTGTTTCAGTCCCTGAATGCAGATCTGATGATGGCGCAAGTTCTGTGCCACCTACGCGAACGTGGGCTCCTCAATAAAAAGGGAAACCGTGATTACTGGATGCATCTCCTGAAATCAACAAAGGGTCCACACGCAGAAGCACCTATGGCCCAGTTCCTTAACGGTGTTCTTGGGGCTGTCGAGGAATGCACTCAAATGCCGACACATTGGTAAGTCGTTCAACCATGTTGACAAGCCATTCACATCAAAGCCCTTAGACGATGGAATGCTGACAGTGCCAATAAACCTTTTGGAGGATCTCACCTCCAATGCAAGCCAGATTTGGTCCTCAGTCCTGACAGAGCTGAGTTGGATTGGAGGGACGTGCTTGTGTTTGGCGAGATGAAGAGCAAGATGGACTCCGAGACATCAAAGGCCTCATTGATTGAAATTGCTGGTAAGACAAGTGTTCTTTTATATGCCCAAGATGGCAGACACGCTGCCCCTAGCATCCGAATATTGGGGTCCATCATCAATGTGACTTTTTTCGATCGGGGAGGTTCGCTCCAGACGGAATTCGTGGACATGCAGTCCAAACCAGACATTTTCCTGCATATATTGGTTGGTCTCGCGAAAGCAATGTTCTCTCAGCTCGGCTTCGACATCTCACTGCTCGACGATGCGGGGAATAAGCACGTACTGGTCGCATGGGATGGTGGGAAAGAACTGAGAGAAATAACCATTGAAAACCTCATCATCATCTCTGACATCATGCATGGATGTGCATCAGCAAAACACAAAAATGCACTCAGTAGTGCATAGTAGTGTAAATAAAATGAGCAGTATCCAACACTGTACAGCTTTGCAAAGCAACCCAGGTAGCCAGAATATCACAGGAAAGCTTGATCACTCAAGCAAAACATCCAAAGTAATTCATAGCTCCATAGATTGACAGTTAACCAGTAATATAGTAAAGTTACAATGGCAGTCAGTCCCAGCCTGACTTGGAGGCATGTGTGAAAACTGTTCAAGTGGCATGTGATACACAGTGCCTCATCACGGACTTGGACGGATCGAGCAGGTACTACCATTACTAAAATTTCTTTGAATGGAATGTCTCACAAATATTTGTGTAGATACACCAATACATCAATTAGTTAGGTATGCTCTTCTCATTTATGCAGTGGAGCAGTGGCAACTACACTGACAGTTTGCTTAAAACTGTGACAGGTGGGTCTCGTCGACCGCAGCCACGGGTAAAGGCGTCACCGAGGACCGATTCAAGCCGAAGCTCTGACCTGATGACACCTTTGCGGTTTCTTGTTTTGCATAGTATCCATAGCCTTATTTTGTGCTGTGAATATGACTGCATTGATTCTGCCTGACATGTTGCAGAGCACAGTTCACTGCAGCGTTCAGGGACGCATTGGGCTGCAGGTGGTATCTGTTACGATTTGCCCCTTGAGGGCTTGTCTTGGATCTATGACAACTTTTCTTTTCATGCGACTTCGTCTCTTGACTCGTCTTATGCTTCTCCCAATGTTTACCTATAACCATGTACTCGTGCAGCATCTTCGCTTTCCGCTCTTCTATCTCTGCGATGCTGACACATTGCCTCCGCATTTGTCTCTGAACGACCTGTTCCATCTATTTCCTTTCTTGGTCTTATTTCCTCTTTCAGCGCACAGCCTCTTGGTCTGTGCATGATGGTGTTCCTTATAAATACTCGTACTTGCTCTCCTGTATTCCCCAGTCTTGACCTCCCTAGGAATACACTCGATTCCCTCAAAACCTCAGATCTCTTAGTCATCGTCCTACTACTGAGTGGACGCTACACAACCCTACCAGTACAGACTCCTGGCCGGTTATCTCAGAACCACTAGAACTTCTGATCGTGCAGACTACTTGTCACATGAACCCCTTGAACGACTACTCGTCGACACCTCAGTATCACTAGAACCTTTGATCGTGTCAACTACTCGTCGCACGAACCCCTTGACCGACTACTCGTCGATACCTTAGAACCACAGAACCACACTAGGGCTACGACTGACCTCACCATAGGTCAGTCGTAACAATAGGTCAAGACTGCCTACAACTGCAACTATTATAGTATAAGTTGCCACTATAGCTCAACCACTGTACCCACCCAGAAGCGGCCTACCAGCCATCTCAAGCAGAGCTTGGCGACTCAGGACTACCACAACACCTGAAGAATCCGAACAACAATCATTGGATACTTCTGACACCCCCTCCGACTCTGACGAAAACCTTGACCCAGCTCCCGAAGTACCAGAGTTAACCAACACCTTCGCCCACGCAGTATCCATTCCAAGAAACCCCACTCCACCATTGCCAACCCCACTTTCACAGACCGGGTTAATCTTTGCTCTCCCACACCAAGTACCCCTACCACCGTCCCCCACTATGACTACCAAGATTAGCAAACTTCACATCACTACCCCAGAACACTTCGATGGAACTTACTCAAAGGCCGCATCATGGCTCTCGACCGTCCTCTTCTATCTCGAAGTCAACAATGCAGTATATGATACCCATGCCAAGAAAATTATCTTTGCACTCTCCTACATGACCAAAGGAGCAGCCCAGATCTGGGCCGCCACCTTCAGACAAAAGGCCATCACCGGAGCCACCATCTTCATGGGGACGTTCGATAACTTCATGAAAGAATTCAGAGCTGCCTTCGAACACCACGATGTTGTGGGGAACACCATCTCCTGGCTAACTCACAAAAGGATGATCAGTAAAAACAATGGAACCTTCGAACCCCCTCTTACCACGTACATCGCCGCCTTCCAGAACCACGTTGCCCAATCTAGGATCACAGACCACAATGTTCTCATCGGGTTCTTCTCGGCCGGAATCCCCAGCAGACTCATGAAGTCCATCTATTCCATGGAAACAGTACCTACCACCATCGAAGACTGGTATAAGAAAGCCTTAACCTTCCAGACACACTACGAATGAGCTAGAGAAGTCGAACAGAGACAAAGAAACCCAACAGGCACCTATCACCCATTCATGACAACCCCTACTACCCCAGCGAGAGACCCAAACGCAATGGAGGTAGACACGATAAAGGTAGCAAAGCTCTCGAAAGAAGAAAGAGAGCGATGCATGAAGGAAGGACTTTGCTTGAGGTGCAGGAAGAAAGGACATGTAGCTCGGAATTGCCCAGTCTTTTCCCAAGGAAAACTAGTCAATGTCAGAAAGGTAGAAGAAGCCCCCCACGAATCTTTTGACGACGAAGTAACCATAGGGAAAGTGGCTGTCGCCATCTCTAGGGATTTTTAGAACAGGGAGAGCCATCGATGCACTCTTCCCCACCAGTGACTGTCGCCTCTGTATTATTATCCAGAATCAAAGACATGTGTTACGCGTAGCGTAGAACAAGCAAGCGTGCACTCTGAATAGTAGCACGAGGACTATGAAGAGACGGGATGCGTGCACTCAGTAGTAGCACGAAGACTAATAGTGATGTCTTGCGGCGAAGGTCGCGCTAAGATCGAGATCAACCTCACTCGATGAAGCGGTTGCAAGTTACTATGCTGGATTG